>RJWJ010045815.1:0-11606 GCA_004363605.1 Indri indri | reverse complement strand
TAAAGGCCACTGTATTGAACAACACAGTTCTATATGTTGATTGTGTAGTGGTTACATGGGTGTGTATCTATGTAAAAATTTGAGCACCTGAACACTTAAGACTGTGCCCTTTTTAGTATGCAAATTATATCTAGCCTTTGGGGAAAAAAGAGTGATTCCCAGGTTTCTGGCCTGAACATGGGTGGACAAAGGGATGGAGAAACCCTGGAAAAGTCTTCAGTCACCCATCTGGAGCTGTGTAGACCTCGGCTTGTGTAGAGCCTGGTGACCTGGCGCTGGTGCCTCGGCCTCCTTCCTCCTCAAGGCCTGAGAGAGGGTCACAATGTCACCCGCACTTCTCTCCTGGACCCCACAGTCCTAGGCTCTGCCCTTTCATGCTGTCGATGCTGTGGCCATTCTCTCTAGCTAAGATTACCAGGTTTAGCAAAAAAAATAAAAGTCACTGAGTTCATTTTGAATTTGCTGTTTATCTGAAACTCAGATTTGTCTGGGGAGTCCTGTATTTTATCTGGCACTCCTCCTTCTAGCCTAACCTCTATGACTTGGAAGCACTGAACCTGGCTCTGCTTCCTTGCTGTGTGACCTTAGCCACATTTCCTCACCTCTCTGAGCTTCAGTTTCCTTCTGTGTAAAATGGTCAATAATTCTTTCCTCAATGAGCTGTTAAGAGGATTCACCAAGAAAAATATAAGAAAAGGACCTCCCCATGATGCCTGGCACATAGTAGGCCCTGCGCAAACATTTGCCTCTTCCTTCCTGGTCTCCCGGAGGTGCAGGACAGATATGCTGTCCAATGAGTGCCCTGTCTCCCTCCCCACATTGCCCAGGGATTGGACCCCAGGATTTCCCAGTATCCTTTTATATTCTCCTTCCCTTCCCTAATTTTTCCTTTCCCTAGTTTCCTGAACTTTTGTCCATGACTCATCTTTCTGGGAATATTGCAGAATCCTCTGGGAAGAGTCTAACCTCCAGGAATTGGGTTCTCCTGACCCAGCTCTCAGAAGGTTCCGGAATATGGCCCTGATACCACCTGGTGGCCATGTCTCAAAACAAACAAAACTACCAGACCCGAACCTGGAAGGTCAGGCTTGTGCGTTCTTCCCCTGACTGGCAGGGCCACAGTGCAGACCCCTGAGCCAGGCCCCAGTGGGAGGCAGAAGAAATGGACCCCGAGCTGTCCTGGGGCAGGGGGCTTGATGGAAGGGGTTCAGGGGGCTTCAGCCTGACCCCAGGATCCACATACGGAGCATGAGAAGAGCTTGGCCCAGGGGTTGGGCGACATGTCTGAGGGCACACAGCAAAGATTTGCTCATTGGCCCCAGATCTAGTGACTAATGAGACCATGCTCCTACCCTGCCCACCTCCTCCGTGGAAGGGTTGGGGTTCAGAAGAATTAGGCAGTGCTTTCTCAGGCTTATTCTCACTGCTGCCTGCACACATGGTCTTCATCTCTGAGCCTCGTGTACCCATGAGGACAGACTAATGTGGGGTGGGGATGGGGGACAGGCCAGGCCCAGGGAACCTTCTCCTCCATGCTAGGTAAGGAGGCTGGAGTAGAAAGTGATGCAACCTCCTCACCACCTACCAGAGCTGGCTGGTTCCTGGGATGCTGGAATCCTCTCTCCGTGCATTGAAGAGATGATAAAATTGAGGCCCAGAGAAGGGCAGGGACCTGTGAGTCTTAAAAGATCAAATAGGCCAGAAGGTCCCCAGACTCCTTGCCTCTCCTCACCTGGCAGGTAAACATCTGAGGCCTCAGGTCCTTAATCACACCCTTCTCCCACCCTATAACTTGCCCTTTTCCACTCTTCAACTTTCCTGGTCCCTTAAACCCCTTAGCTCAGACCCCTCCTTCCCCTGAGGCTCTACAATGGCCTCCTATTCGTGTAGTGTTCCCAATCTCCATCTCTTCCCTCTGCCCTCTGGAGACAGTCTGAGTGCCTCTGCATGGGCTCCCTCCTCCCCTGCCCCAGTCCCTTCCTTCCTCTCCATCCCCATCCCTCCCTCCATCCCTTCACAGACCCTACTCTCTGTGCCTGGGGAGTGAAGCAACATTTTGACAGGAGCAGGTTTTATAGGCAGATTCCAATCTTGAGCCTGATTCTTACCAGCTGTGTGGCCTTGGGCATGTTGTTTAACTTCTGTGGTCCTCTAGCTCCTCATCTATAAAAGTACTTTCCTCACAAATGCTGGGTGAGGATTAAATTACATCAAACCCTTAGCACAGCATGCAGCACATTATAAACATTTAATAAATATGGGGCCGGGTACAATGGCTCATGCCTATAAATCCCAGCACTTTGGGAGGCCAAGGCAGGAGGATCATTTGAGGCCAGGAGTTCAAGACCAGCCTGGGCAACATAGTGAGACCCTGTATCAGTCAAAAAATAATAATAATTTAAAAAATCAGCCAGGCTTGGTGGCATGAGCTTGTAGTCCCAGCTACCTGGGAGGCTGAGGTTGGAGGATAACTTGAGCCCAGGGAGTCAAGGCTACAGTGAGCTATGATTGCACCACTGCATTCCAGCCTGGGCAACAGAGCAAGACCATGTCTCCAAATAAATAAATAAATACTACTAGGATTATTATTATTTTATTATTATTAAAAGAGTAAGGGGAGAGCAAGAGAAGGGGCAGGAAGAAGGGCTATTAAAATGAGAACTCTTAGGATGCTCAGAGCAAGCAGAGGGAGAAATCAGAACATTTCTATTTTTTAAATTCTTTCCCACCAGAATATTTTTTATTCATAACAATTTGTCGTGGGCATCAAATAATTTTTAATCTATGCTGGGTCCTAGCAGGGTAAGTGCCAACATTAACAACAGAGCTTGCAGGGACTATAAGTGCCTTAGTGTGCTAAAGCAGAGAAGATGTTGCTTGATGTATTTTTGAAGCTGAAGTGCTTCCAAGTTTGGTAGTTCCAATTCTGTTATTTCTTAGGAAAGTTTTTTAATAACAAGAACATGAAGAAATAATCAGTGCTGGTTCCCTAATGCTAGAGTTTCAGGAACTTGCTTTCCAGAAAAGACCACAAGAATGACCTCATTTCTGACCAAGGAAAAGAAAAGTTGAACTCTCTCCTTTAGTCTGCCTTATGAATCCAGCAAAAAGAGCAGAGGGGAATATATAATCAGTGAGCTTATGGCTTCAATACCTTTTCAGACTTTTTTCCAATATCTTTTCATAATGATGATGCTCTTTGACTTTTTCTAAGGAGGTAGTAGTAGCTCAAGTAGCAATTTTTAAAGGTATATTGAAAGCTCACTCTGGGCTGAGCTGTTCCAAGTATCCTCACAACCTTCTGAGGTAGGAATACATTGGAACATAGCTGTGGTTAACCAAGTTGGGTTTACCACTTGTTACGGGGTGGGTGTGGGGGAATGCAAACCATAAGTAGCAATAGGGCATCTCAATAACAGAGTGTTACACATATGGAAATGAAACTCATCGGAAATCAAGCAGATGGGATGGGGGAGGAGGGGATGAGTAACTTCACACCTAATGGGTACAATGCACACTATCTGGGTGATGGGCACACTTATAAATTTGACTCAAACTGTACAAAGGCAATTTATGTAACCAAAACGTTTGTACCCCATAATACTCTGAAATAAAATTAAAAAAATAAGATGATAGAAAAAAATAACAGTGTTATAAAAGACATGTAGAATTTGGGCTTGCATTATGTGATCTGGGGAAGGGTTTAAGGAAGTGGGGCTTTGATCTGGATTAGATGCTGTTTATGACTGGATATCTTCATAAATCTTATCTAGAAAGAAGGGAGAGTAGACCGAGGCTAAAGCTGTAATGTCTCTTTTTTTTTTTTTAAGAGACAGGGTCTCACTCTGTCACTCGGGCTGGAATGCAGTGGTGTGATCATAGCTCACTGCAGTCTCAAAATCCTGGGCTCAAGCAATCCTCCTGCCTCAGCCTCCTGAGTAGTTAAGACTACAGGCACAAGCCACCATGTCTGGCTACTGGTTTTTTTTTTGGTTTTTTGGTTTTTTTTTTTTTTTTTTGGTAGAGACAGGGTCTCACTATGTTGCCCAGGCTGGCCTCAAACTCCTGGCCTCATGCAATCCTCCCACCTCAACCTCCCAGAGTGCTGGGATTACAGGGGTGAGCCACCACACCTGGCTTAAAGTGATAATCTCTACATGAGCTAGAATAGGGAAATGTTTGGTCATTTTTGTTGTTTGGACAATGTTCACGTTTTGTCTGAGTTCTGACATGTTTACAGGGGGGTATCGTTATTGTCTTCATCCATCATGGTCACAGGGTGGCCTTGTTTGATGTTGTTCCGTGAAATTTTTATGTTCAACAGAAGAACACCAAGGTCTACCTGTGAGTGCCAGCTCCTGGATGTCAGGGACTGCTTTTCTCTTTCTCAGATCATGGACTGAAATCCAGGTTTGTGTGACTGGAAACATCCCCCAGGTTACTTTCTGTTCACGGGAACCTGAGAAGGTGGCTGGCAGACCCTAGTCTGAGTTTATTTCATCTACTATGTTCACCTCCTACTCAGGCCCAATCCCTAACAATCCTTGGGATAATTGTAGGCACTTAATAAATGTTTGTTGAATGAATGAAACAATGGAGATGGCTGTCAAAAACTCCAGAGAGTGACTGCCTGGGTGCAAATTGCAGCTTTACCACCTATCAGTATATGATTTGATACAATGTATATTAACAGCTTATCCACAATTCATATTCAAATTTCACTTACTTGACCCAATATCATCCACTATGGCTATTCTATCACCACCACCACCCCAGTCTAGGGCCCAGTTTAGAATTGCATACCACATTTTGTTGTCATGCTTCTTTTGTCTTTCTTTTCTTTTCTTTTTTTAAATTTTTTAGGGATGGGAGTCTTGCTATGTTGCCCAGGCTGGTCTCCAACTCCTGGCCTCAAATGACCCTCCTACCTCGGCCTTCCAAGTAGCAGGGACTACACACAGGCATAAGATACTGGGCCTGGCTTTTCCTCTTCTTTAAACTAGAATGGTTCTTCAGCTTTTCTCCATTTTTCATGACAATGAGTTATTTTGTAGAGTGTTCCTCATTTGGTGTTATTGAATGCTTCCTCATGAGATTTGGACTATGCACTTTTGACTGAAATACCACAGAAGAGATGTTGTATCCTCAAAGCATCTTTTTGTTTGTTTGTTTTAGAGACACGGTCTCACTGTGTCATCTGGGCTGGCTGGAGGGCAGTGGCTCGATCATAGCTCACTGCAGTCTTCAATCCCAGGGCTTAAGTGATCCAGGCGTTAGCCTGCCTGCTGGCCCTCAATGCACCTTATTAGGAATAACATGATTTTGACCCAGTATTAGTGATGTTAACGTTGATCACTTTGATTCCCTCGTTCAGCTAGGTTACATCTCTGTAACATTACTATTTTCCCTTTGTAATTACAAGTAATTTATGGGAGACACTTTCACTGTATAAACATCCTATTTCTATAGTTTTACCAGTCATTAGTGATTTTTTTTTTTTTTTTTTTTGAGACAGAGTCTCACTCTGTCGCCCTGGCTAGAGTGAGTGCCATGGCGTCAGCTTAGCTCACAGCAACCTCAAACTCCTGGGCTCAAGCGATCCTACTGCCTCAGCCTCCCGAGTAGCTGGGACTACAGGCATGCGCCACCATGCCCGGCTAATTTTTTCTATATATATTTTTAGTTGTCCAGCTAATTTCTTTCTATTTTTTTAGTAGAGACGGGGGTCTCGCTCTTGCTCAGGCTGGTCTCGAGCTCCTGAGCTCAAACAATCCGCCCGCCTCGGCCTCCCAGAGTGCTAGGATTACAGGCGTGAGCCACCGGGCCCGGCCCATTAGTGATTTTCTAACTGCATCATGTTTATTAGTTGGCATTCTACTAAAAGGAAGAATTTCCATTTTCCTCATTTATTTATTCACGTCTTTATGTCACTAAAGACCCATGGATTACTACTTTACTCAATTAGTTATACTCTATTACTCTCATGTTCGTATTTCGATGCTGAAATTTCCCCAATTTGGCCGGTGGGATCTCCTTCGAGTTAGCTCCTGTGTCCTTTGACACATTCCCATCACTCTTATTACCATCATTCTTACATTCTGGTGTAACGATGTTCCAAGCTTATCCGGTACTTTCAGGAGTCAACCTTTTCTTCCAGAAGCCCCGACTCCAGGCTCTTTGAAAAACCAACACATAGACCCCAAGTTCCTCCGCTTCCTGTCGGCAGGCGGAACCTTAGAGCTCCGAACCTAGGCCGGAACGGTGCAGCGGTCCAACCTCTTCCGGTTGAGGCCGGAAGTCCCTCCGAGAGGGGAGGTTGTGCGTCAGGTGACTGGTGTCCGCGTAGGAGGGGCAGAAAGTCTTGCCCAATAGATTGACCTGGCTGTAGGACTGGCCAGTTGGTCCACAGATCGATAGGCTGGGCGGCCCGGGCAGCGTTAACTGCGCGGAGGCAGGTATGTCAGGGGCTGAGGTGGCGGCAGCGGTTGAGGTTGGGGAACGGGGGCGGGAGACCGAGTTCTGCCTTTCCCAGGGCTCACGGGCTACGACATTTGAGGGGACTCAGAGACAACAAGCTTGTCCTTGCCCCCGGGCCCTCCGCTTCAGAAGAGAGGTCGGGCTGGCGTTATGGTCTTCCGTCCCATGATTACAGACTGGGGGAGCTGAGGCCTTGAGAAAGGAAAGGGCTCACCCTGATTCCCTTTCTGTCCACAGTACGGGGCCGCCTCTCTCTTGTGGGAGTGTGTTTAACGTGTTTGCCCTGAGTGGAGAGGCAGAGGCCGGGGAGCATGGTGAACAGAGTTGGGCTGAGAGTAAGAGACCCCGGTTTGAGACTTTGTCACCGACAGCCAATTTTGGGTTCTGGGCCAAATCCTTTCCCCGTGCTGGGCCTCAATTTCCTTATTTGTAAACCCGGGCAATGTTTCTTAAAATGTGGCTCTCACACTATCTGCTTTGAAATCCCGTGGAATGCCGGTTTTACAGTGCAGGACTCAAATTAGACATATCTGAATTAGAATGTGGGTAGGAACCTGGGAAACTGCGTTTTGAATTTATGCCTTGGAGGTCCTGTATATACCGATGTTTGAAGCCCATTGATCCTAAGTGCCTTCCTGCTGTGAGTACTAGATATCCATTCTTCACTTTGAGGCAGCTGGAGCCAGTTCAGAAACTTTGAAAGAACTGGAAGGTTTAGCCCAGAAAAGAGAGTACTGGAAAGCAACTGTTTTCAAAAACTGAAAAAATTGTTATGGCGAAGAGGGCTTCCACTTCATCTTTGGGGTTGAAAGAGGCAGAACTAGGACTAATAGGTGGCTTCTACAGGAAGACAAGATTTTTACTTAATAGAAGAATCGTCAGAGGTGACCAGCGATGGAATGGACTGCCTCCAAAGGAATGCCTGTTGAGGGAGGTGTACAGGTATTAGATGGGTCCTTTCCAACTTGAAAGTCTCTAAGTAGTTATTCTGAATATTTCTGGTGCTGACTGTGCTCTCAGAGTGAATGTGACTTTTCATTTTTCTGCTCTCTTTTCTTGACATTTCCATACCCTTAGCCTACATCTCCTGTAAGTGAGGCCAACGCATCTGATCTTATGTAATCTTTTCCTGGTTGTCATGCGCACCATCCTTCTTTTGGAGGACTTTGGAACGACCCAACATCTGGTAGAGGCGCCTTAAATGTTTGTCGAATTAATAAGTAAACAGGACCTCACCCCATGGGTTAGTAGCTTTTCCTTAGAACAACTCGGAAATGCCTCTGAAGACTTTTTTGTGTTTGATCAGGAGAAGCCAGTGAACTCCTTGGATCATAGAATCGAGGAGTCTCAGTTAGGAAGGCACCTTGAGGTTGTTCAGGCCTGCTTTTCCCGTGTAACATAAACCCTTCTTTAATCCTCTCTCCAGCCATATGCGTGTATATGTAAGAGAATTTTGCAGACTGTAGCCTAGCTTTCCATCCAGCATGTAAAACCAGTCCTCTTTTGGATTTGACTTGCTAATTTATCCTCAATTAAATATAATCTGCGGATGATGCATCTAGTATATCTTTAGTTTTCTAATCAAACATCAAATTTCCATGTTTTGTGCTTTACAAAGCTCTAAATCACTTTTCAACACCTGTTAGAATGCTTAAGAATGCTTATGTTGTCTTATGGAGCAGAGGTTCCATATTATGACCCGATTTTGTTGATTATCCTCTTCCTCCCCAAAATGGTTGGGGTTGATTTTTTTTTTTTTCTTTTGGAGACAGGGTCTTGCTCTGTTGACTGGGATAAAGTACAGTGGTGTCATCGTAGCTCAATGCAACCTCACACTCCTGGGCTCAAGCGATCCTCCTGCCTCAGCCTTCCAGAAGCTGGGACTACAGGCATG
This sequence comes from Indri indri, assembly GCA_004363605.1. Classification (NCBI taxonomy): domain Eukaryota; kingdom Metazoa; phylum Chordata; class Mammalia; order Primates; family Indriidae; genus Indri; species Indri indri. The sequence goes on along the minus strand of RJWJ010045815.1, from coordinate 3,235 downwards.
CACCACCATGCCAGCTAATTTTTCTACTTTTTGTAGAGACAGAGTCTTACTCTTGCTCAAGGTGATCTTGAACTCCTGGCCTCCAGTGATCCTTCTGCCCCTTAGCCTCCCAAAGTGCTAGGATTATAGGCATGAGCCATCACACCTGGCCCCAAAACTTTGTTTATCTACTTGTTTGTTTGTGTTTCCCAAGATTTAAAAAAAGAAAAAAAAGTTTCGAAATGCTTATTCAGGTGTTATTCAGGTGTTGGATAAAATGATCTTAATTTGTTGGAGTTTTAAAAACTTATCAATCTGAAAATTTCCTTTTAAAGAAGTACATGAGGCTGGGCACAGTGGCTCATGCCTGTAATCCTAGCACTCTGGGAGGCTGAGGCGGGTGGATTGTTTGAGCTTGGGAGTTTGAGACCAGCCTGAGCAAGAGTGAGACCCCATCTCTACTAAAAAATAGAAAGAAATTAGGTGGACAACTAAAAATATATGTAAACTTAACCGGGCATGGTGGCACATGCCTGTAGTCCCAGCTACTCGGGAGGCTGAGGCAGGAGGATCGCTTGAGCCCAGGAGTTTGAGGTTGCTGTGAGCGAGGCTGACGCCATGACACTCTAGCTCAGGCAACAGAGTGAGACTTTGTCTCAAAAAAAAAAAAAAAAAAAAGTACATGAATTGGCATTTTCATAAGTATGTTTTTCCTGCCACTGGTCTGCCTGAAAAAAAGGGTTTGGTGGTAAAAAGAAGTTTGGGGAAATCTACATACTGTTATCCTTTCTTGGAGCTTCTTAGTATATATTGAGAGTACCACATTAAAGGTACTGAGAGGCCCTGCAATAAAGAAATTGTGCTTTATAAGCCAGGATAATAACTTGTTTCATTTGTTTAATCTGACATTGCCAAACTTATTTGATGTGAAACCTGTTTTTGTTTGTTTCATTTAATTGAAGCATATGTTGGCAAATTCTGACCTAGAGCAAGGGTCTGCATATTATAGTTCATGCTTGTTTTTGCATGGCCTGTGAGCTAAGAATGGTTTTTACATTCATAAAGGTGGGGAATAAATAAAACGAAGAACAGTATTTCGTGAGATATGACAATTATAGGAAAATCAAATTTCAGTGTCCATGTTAGCCACACCCATTTATTTACATATTGTCTTTGGCTGCTTAGCTACAGCAATGGAGTTGAGTAGTTGCCACAAAGATCATATGGTCCACAAAACCTGAAGTATTTACTATATGGAGCTTTATAGAAAAAATTTGCCAACCCCTGGATTTGCATCATGTACATTGTTTATTAACTTTTTATTTTAAAATAATTTTGGACTTAGAAACTTGCAAAAATAATACACAAATTTCCTGTACACCCTTCACCTAACTTCCCCAATGTTAACACTGTACATAACTATATTGAAATTATCTAAACGAGAAATTTTACATTGATATACTACTACTAACTAATCTAGAGACTTACTCAAATTATGCCATTTGTCCCGCTTACGTCCTTTTTCTGTTCCAGGACCAATCCAGGATCCCACATCGCATTTAGTTGTCAAGTCTCCTTAGTCTCTTCCAATCTGGGACAGTTCCTCAGTCTTTTTTTGTGTTTCGTGACTGTAAACTTTTGAAGAGGACTGGCCAGTTATTTTGTAGAATGTCTTTCAGGTTTTTTTTTGTTTTTTTTTTTTTTAGATATAATTCACATACCATAAAATTCACCATTTTAAAGCATACAATTCAATGATTTTTAGTATATTCACACAGTTGTACACTGATTACTGCAAATTCTGGAACATTTCATTACCCCAAAAAGAAACCCTGTACATGTTAGCAGTCACTGTCTATTCTCTCTTCCCATCTCCTGGCAACCACTAATCTCCTTTCTGTCTCTGGATTTGCCTATTCTGGACATTTAATATAAATGGAGTCATACAATATGTGGCCTTTTGTGTCTGGCATCTGTTATTAAGCATAATGTTTTCAAGGTTCATCCATGTTGTAGCATATGTCAGTACTTCATTCCTTTTTATTGCTCAATACTATTTCATTGTAGGGATATGTCACATTTTGTTTATCCATCAGTTTATTCGTTAGTTGATTGACATTTAGGTTGTTTCCACTTTGTGGTAATTATGAATTACCAAACATGAACATTCATGTGTAAGTACAAGTTGTCATTTGAACATATTTTCAGTTCTCTTGGATGTATACCTAGGAGTGGAATTGCTGTGTCGTATGAAAACTCTATGTTTAACTTTTTGAGGAACTGCCAAAATATTTTCCATAGTAGCTACACCATTTTACATTCCCACTAACAATTTATGAAGGTTCCAGTTTCTCTACATCCTCAATAACACTCGTTGCCCATTTTAAAAAAATTTGTCTGGCATAGGGGTTATGAAGTGGTATCTCGCTGTAGTTTTGGTTTGCATTTCTCCAATGACTAGTGATGTTGAACATCTTTTCATGTGCTTATTGGCCATCTGTGTATCTTACTTGGAGAATTGTCTATTCAGATCCTTTTCCCATTTTGTAATTGGGTTATTTTTCATCATGTACAATTTTGAATATAAATATTCAAAAAGTTTGCAGATCCCCTGAAGCCCCTTGAAGTAACTCAGAGTGAGCTGAACTGCAGAATCTGAGGCAATGTCAGTAACTCCCTTATGTGAATGTAGTTGGATTTGGACATGCTGAAGCACAAAGTAAGTTGTCCATTTAAGGCTTCTGATCATGCAGAGTTGGGGTGGCCATGGTCAAGTGAAAGTGATACTGCTCTTGTCCAGAAACTACAGCAACATCCCAGATGTGATAAGACCACTTGGGAATCCTTCTGTTTGGGAACTACTATGGTGTGTGTGTGATTAGAGGCCGGGAGTAGAGGAGTCAGTGGTGGTTTGGAATGCTTGGGATAATCTTTGGCAGCTCGCTGCTCATGATTATAGAACTACCAGAGCACCCAGGCCTATCTTGACCCCACAGCATTTGGCTGTAACCAGACCATCTTGGACATGTACTTTAAAACAAACAAAAACCCCAGTAATTTAAATTGTGAAAGTAATATATGCTCATTTTAGACATTTTGGAAAATAGAGAAAAACTTCCCTGTCTCCCACCCTAATTATCCCTAGCTCCTGTATCTAAAGAGAGCCTTTGCTGGGGTTGCTGTATGTCCTTCTTGTTTTCTGCCACCACTGGGCACATTTTTAATGGTTGGAATCATTCACTGTGCACAGTTCTAT
>RJWJ010045814.1:0-11605 GCA_004363605.1 Indri indri | reverse complement strand
AAAAAAAAAAATTAACAATATATACATAGAACCCTACAGGTGGTCCACTCCTTACATATAACTCCAATCCTAATGGTCAGAATACTCTATTTTAAAACCAGAATCTAAAATAAAGAATAAACAAAGATTAAAATAAACAAATGGGCCGGGCGCGGTGGCTCACGCCTGTAATCCTAGCACTCTGGGAGGCCGAGGCGGGTGGATCGTTCAAGGTCAGGAGCTCGAGACCAGCCTGAGCAAGAGCGAGACCCCGTCTCTACTAAAAATAGAAAGAAACTATTTGGACAACTAAAAATCTATATAGAAAAAATTAGCCGGGCATGGTGGCGCATGTCTGTAGTCCCAGCTACTCAGGAGGCTGAGGCAGTAGGATTGCTCGAGCCCAGGAGCTTGAGGTTGCTGTGAGCTAGGCTGATGCCACGGCACTCTACTCTAGGCAACAGAGTGAGACTCTGTCTCAAAAAAAAAAAAAAAAAAAAAAAAAAAAAAAAAAAAAAAAAAAAAAAAAAAAAAAAAAAAAAAAAAAAAAAAAAAAAAAAAAAAAAAAAAAAAAAAAAAAAGTACAAATGAAAACAAGTAACTATTAAATCTGAAGAAACTACTCAGAGGTTTGAGTCCAAAGCAGACTAACTGGTGGCCATGCCATGTATAAAGTGTCATTTTTGCTTTATATCCAATTACCCTGGGAATTTCCTTTGAATTCTAGTAAGAAGACACAGTAAAACTGGCAAATATTTTAAAATAAAGCAATATAAGCCTTCTAATAAAAGCCTGTCAGTAAGTAAAAGAAGAATCTATATACATAATTTCTTTTATTGCTGAGATAAATCACTCTGTCACTATGTTCGAGATATGGGGTAAGCAGGGCTGAAGACTGTGGGCAATAGCAAAGGGATCAGGATGGCACCATGTGGCCATGACTCCCCATATCCCAGTGTGGCGGGACACAGGGAGCCCAGGTGAGTGCCTTCTGGCCTCCACGCCCTCAGCCAATGCTGACAGGCCTCTGGGTGGAGCTTCATCCAACTGCTCATGCTATCTAATGGCAGGGTGCTCACAGGGGAGTCGCCAACAGTTGTACTGCTTTCACAAAGATAAAAGGGAAACCTCATTAGACAATATTACAGAGTTATCTTTGTATGCCTACTAAATTAGCTCCTCAAATTTTAATGATAGTCCAGAGGCTGGTGTGAATGTGGTAAAATTGTACTCACATGACTTTAGCTGTGATGTGAACCAGAAACTCACTTGGCCTTGAAAATGGTCATATTCTCTGACCCAAGAATGTTTTATGATTGTGTAATACTCCATTAGGTCAAAGAATTAAAATTTATGCAATAAATAACTTACACAATAACAATAATGAAATATTCTCCTCCTGTTCCTGTTGACTATTTAGGTTGTTTCCATTGCTTTTTGTTTGTTTTAGCTAGTATACATAGTTGCAGGGTTTTTCTTAACATACAATGAAAAGCATAAACAACCTAAATGTTCAACAATAGGGAAATAACAGTAAAATGGCATATTTTGTCCATTAAAAGTAACAAGCAAAACCATGAAATGACCGCCAAGAAGTAGTTAGGGAAAAAAATGCTAAATGAAGAAAAGCAGAATGCAATATTATACCTGTGCTAAGATTATAGCTTTAGGAATATACTCATACATTAAATCAGAGACAGAAAGGAGTAGGGAAAATACAAACAACAGATATAATAGTAGAGCATGACTCTAAGAGATCATTGAAATGATTTCTATTATGATCGGGATGTTATTAGTGAAAAAAACAAACTCAATACGCCGTTAATTCAGTAACTTGCTAAGTACTCAGGACAAAATGACAACATAAGCTATACTGCAGCACGAGTTCCAGTTCCACAGAAATTACCTGCGAGTTGAGCTGTGACTGCCTGGAAGGGCAGCTTTCGGAACAGATCCACCAGGGGCTGTACTTTTCTTATGTTGACTAACTCATGCTTGCCATAGTCCAGCTCATACACGGATACTAGTCCATTGGTCAGGATTCCTTTTAGAAGCACCCTGTACCACCTGGATGTGCGTTGGATTAAAAAGAAACAGAAAACACACAAAGTCAACACTTGCTTTAAGGGTAACATCTTATGATAAAAAGAAAAATTAATGCAAATGATGGTTATCAAAACACAAAACTATATTGTCATAGAAGTTTTTAAAGCAATTGCTGCTTCTTTTCCCACTGGCTCATTTGATAGAATCTGCTCATTCAAGAGGCTTTTACGGGCCTCACGGAGCTAGTGAAGGAAGCAGACACATAAACTGCCAACTGTCATGATGCAGAATGAAACAAATGCCATGGAGGATGATGAGGACAAAGCCAGGGGATCCCTTCACTGTGGGGAGACAGAGGATAGCCACACATTTGGCACACGGTACTTGGAAGATGGAAAGATAGAGGCAAGCAGGGCCAGCTGGGGCTGGAGAAACGCTTGAGAAGGAAGCACAGAAGACTGTAGAGGGCACGGTGGTGGCAGCAGAGGAAACACTCCAGGATAGAGGGTGGAATGTGTGGGGAAATGGAAGAGAAATTCAGACTGGGGACGCAGCTAGGGAGAGAACAAAACAGTTCTGAATGAAAAGTTGACAATTTTAATCATGCCAAGTAAGGACATTACAAGACAAAACAAAAATCCAACGCACCACCTAAAATAGGAACTTGGAAAGGGTAGGAGAGTATGGGGGAAGAAGAGGAGCATGGTTTCTGATCTGGAGCTCAAGACACCAGAAAGAAGTTCACACGAATATACTTTTCCCCTCTGGGGCTACATCAACATCATTAAAATGAGGAAAAACCTAGACATCAAGGCTAACATATGAAGGATCATTTTAAAGTTTATAGTCTCAATTACATGATTAAAAAGTATTACTACACCAAGAAAATGAAGATCGTTCATAATGGCTAAAAGGAAAGTGTCTTGGAGGTGATTCCTGCTCCTGAATGCTGTTGAATTGGACTCCACCGCAGACGGCAGGCTCAGTCATTCCCTGGAACAGGTTTATCAGCCATAAGCCACAAGCCCCGTGGAATAGCAGGCGCTGTGCTGCAACACACTGCTGCGCTGCGGCTGGCCAGACTGGACCGCTTCTCCAGCCAACGAACCCCTAGCAGGGAATGGGTACAGGAAACCCATGCAACTGCTATAGGGTGAACTACCGTGAAATCTATGAAGGGGTCAACTTTAAAAACTTTAAACACTGTATATGACTGGGCCCCTTGACCGAATCCAAACTTTATATAACAAATCCCTTTAATCAAAAGATTTGTTCTGTAAAATTTTAATTCAGTCAAAAGGCCGCACTCAAGGATCCAGAAGGCCACATGTGGCCCCAAGGCCACAGGTTCCCCACCCCTGGACTGGGGGCTTCTGAGTTAATTTGAGAAACCTTCAGACAGGCTCAAAGTGCAGCAAGAAATGCTCCATGCATCCCAGAGATAACTGGAACACAGAAAGGATGCATAATAAGTACATGAACTTTGGGGACCAAACAGACCTGAGCTGGAGTCCCCACCTGGGCCATTTTCCATTTGTGTCGCGCTGGGCTCTTTATTTAAAACCTCTCTGAACCTCAGTCATCTCATGTGTCATATTTTAATTCACATGTAGAAATAATGTGTGAAAAGTGCCTAGCACATTACTTGGTTTATAATAGGTACTTGGAAAATGGTAGCCATCATCATGATTACTAAAATGAAGATTAGCTATATAATTAAGAACTTCAGACCAAACTGAAGAGAAATTTTCACGTGTGGAAATGCCAGTTTGGTACAGGTTGCTAATTTGTGTAAGTGCAAAAGGAGATGAAACCACCAATAGCATCATCTTTAAATCATACAGGGCAACAGGATGGTGGTCCGTGCTTTTAGTCCATAAATAAGAGGTACAGAGCAGCGAAGAAAGAGTCATCAGAAAATTGATCTGTAGTATTTCTATTTAACTTTCAATTTTCAAAACTAGTAACTTAAATAAAGGCTTCAGTTTTGATCAGATTACCAATTTCAGTGCAGGCATCACCTGGAGTTTGTTAAAAACACAGATTCTGGAGCTTCAACCTCAGAGATTTCTGATTCAGAATGTCTGAGGTAAGGAAGGAGAATCCACGTTTTTAATAGGTTTTCCGATTATTCTTATGCTGAGATAGATTTGGAAACCTCTGTAATAAAAAAGTTATCTGAAATTCCTAAGTCTTAACTTACCATAGTTGGGAACAAAATTTAGTAAAATATTAATAGTCCTGAGTTTTAAATAAGCTCTAAACACTTTATATTGATTCAATTCATGAAGTTTAAAAAAGTATCAGATAATTTGTTCTTATAATACAATACGTCCCTTGATTATCTGGGACAAATTAACTGGTTAAAGCCCAAGAGTCCTGGGGCAGAGCTGTTCAAACCCATGAGGGTGGGTGGGGAGTGTGAGGCCCACACTGTAGGTCTCCAGTCCATGGGTCCTCCTCCTGCACACAAGCCCTTTCCTCCTCGTGGGAATGCCTCACTATCGATCATCATTAATCTGCCCCCCCTAGATGATGGGTAGCATGAGCTTGGTTTTAACTGTGATTGAATTATCCTGCAAAGAGTTCTTATTGAAGAAAATTTACACCAATTGAATTAAACCCATTTATGCTTATGGTTGTAAATAACACAACATAGCAAAAATGGTTTCTTAAAGATCAAAATCTTGCAACATAGAAGTACGCTTTTCAAAATGAGAGCTATTATAGTTTTCACTTTTTTTTATTTTTGGGACAAGGTCTTGCTCTATTGCCTGGGCTAGGGTATAGTGGTGTCATCATAGCTCACTGCAGCCTCCAACTCCTGGGCTCACTTGTTCTTCTGGCCTCAGCCTCCAAAGTAGCTGGGACTATAGGCATACACCACCATGTCCGGCTAATTCTTTTACTATTTGCAGAGACTAGATCTCACTATTGCCCAGGCTGGTCTAAAACTCCTGGGCTCAAGAGATCCTCCCACCTTTGTCTCCCAAAGTGGTACGAGGAGTATAGGCATGAGCCATCACATCTGGCCACTTTTCACTTTTGAGAGTTAAAAATTAGGCTTTTTTCTCCTATGAAAATGACAAAATTTTATATATGCCTGTTTGATATCTCAAGAAAGAAAGAAAGCATTTCATATAAAAAAAGTAGTTTGACCTTTTAAATTGAGTTTTGAGGGGAGTGTGTGTGTGTGTTTGGGAGGAAAGCAATTCTTTGTGTTCAGCAACAACAAACTCATTCATTTCTCCTATAAAGCTGGCAAAGGGACAGGACAGGAGCAACTGTGATGTTTCCCAGGGCTGCAAGGCTTGAGTGGAGAGTGGAATGCTTGGGCTTCACTGGATGGAACCACAACATGAGGGGCTTTGGGGAGGAGAGTGTGGATCCAAATGTTAAAATATTAGAAAACAGACTAAAGTGCTAAACAAAGTATGGTTCTTCCAGTTCCAAGGCCAAAAAGTAGTGGAATATGCATTGTTACTCCTTATAGAAGGTAGCACATTGCTAGGATACAACCGACTACATAAAGCAAGAATTTTGTCATCTTTCAGCAAGTAATTTCTCTTTTAGGAATCTATCCCATGAATAAATAATCAGAGATGCAAACAAAGATTTATGTTCAACATTATTTATAATAGTGAAAAATATGGGGAAAAAAACCCCTACATAACAAAAGAGAATTATAAGTAAATTATGATTTCTCCATATGATGAACTATCATTCAATCATTAAAAAGGTTTGTGAAGAAACTTTATCACATGGAAAAATGTCCACAGCATAATGTCAGGTAAAAAAAGCAGATACAAAATTATACATACTAATAATATACCAACTATACAAATATGCATGGATAAAAACTCAAAGAAATACATAAGTAGTTCAGTAAGTGTTATGCCTGGCTTGTTGATTTTAATTTCTTTTTGCATTTTCTAAATTTTCCACAATGAACATTTTATTTTTAAAATAAAAAGTAATTAAATGAAAAAACATGGCTATTTTCTGAATAAAAAATATTTTTCTAATGGAAAAACATCTAAACCTTCATTTTAGGTGTATAATTAGGTTTTAACAGGAATATGCTTTCTAGATTTTTAGATAAACGACATCATTTTAAATATTAGAAAACTGAAAAATTCATTGGTTTTGTTTCACACTCAAAATTCCCATTCATGCAGCTCAAAGTCCCTCTGTTGAGATTAAGACTCTTGATATCACTCTACACATTTTTCATAGGAGTAGAATAAAATGCTTTGCCCAAGAACCTACTTATTTTCCACTTTTGCAGCATACACTTGGTCTTTTTCCACCGCTATGTGGCGCTCTTCAGACACACTGTAATACAGAATCATCTCTTCCATCAGAACTTCCAATTTATGTATCTCCTGCCAAGGCTGGATGACAAAGTAGCCTGGGTGACAGGCCACGGGTACATACACATCCATGTGTTCCCCTGGCTTTGATAAGACCACAGGAGGTGGAAGTTCCTCCAAGGAGAAAGAGCTGGTATGGTCCACCACGGACTTTTTGATGACATCCGTGAGGCTCTTTCTGAAATTCTCTCCAGTGTTGCCCGACACAGGTGTGTGGCCCGACACAGGTGTGTGGCCTGACACGGGCATGCTGCCATTTTTGCTAGGAGAACTAGCTCCACTGGATATGGCACTCAAAAACACATCCTTCTGATGTTTCCACAAGTCTGCATTTGTAATCTGGCGGTTAATACTGCGGTGAGGATCGGGGAAGTTCTTAGGAGTAAATAAATAAACGTGTGCAATCCCTCTGGTTTCATCCACTTTCGTAACCTTTGGAAAACACAAAAAACAATTCAAGGAATCCAAGTTCACATTGAATTCTGAGAGGCAGTTATATTAACCCTAAATATTAAAACACAGTATTTTTCAAAAAACCCCCCAAACTTGCTAACATTCATTTTATTTAAGGAAAGATAAATTATCTATCACAGCTTAGCAATAACTTGGCTCCTAAGTCAAACTAGTCTAGAAAACAGTGCAACCTGATAGAAATGAAAAATTTACTAACTTTTAAAAACTGAGAAGACCTTATAGCTTACTACAGGTCATTATCACTGAGAAAGGAAGTGATTTTATATATCGTGATCAAAAGTTTTTTATTAATGACATTTCAAAACACTCAAAGTAGAAACAATAGTATATTGAGCCCCAGGGGCTCATTGGCCAATATCAACAATAAAAAAAATAATCACAATGATGGCAAAACATTCTCCAGGCATTCTGCTTAAGGCTGGTGCACCCTCGGACTGCGAAGGGAAGGAAAAAGTGTTGACATCCACCATATTCTTAGGCACCTCTGGTTCAAATTCCTTGTAGGGTCCTAGCATATGTCCTTCCCATCCCCTCCTCCCCAATTACATGGGAGGAAAGGGACTTGGGGAGAAAAAGAGTTAGAAAGCTCCACTGAATAGGCCTGAATTGAGTTTTACAAACCGTTTGCCCAGGAGACCTTCTGACTACCTACCTCTGCTCTTTCTGCCCAGGGGGTTCTTGTATGGAATTACCATACATTGATATTTGGGATTGTACTGCCATGTGTCCCACAGGGCAAGGTGGCTGTTAATTATTCTCATCAGCAACTCTGGTTTATTTTAGGAATGACAAAAATAAGACACTTATAGCCACACCCATCTTTTATCAAACAGGGCTAGAAATGAAAGGCAGAAGCACAGCCATACAGAGAGGGAAAAAACAGCAAGGAAGTCCATCTAATTAAAAAAATTTTTTTCCTACCAAAATGCATCTTTTTAAATTCATCCTTTGAAGTACTAATGAAATACTGACTGCTAATTCATTTTGACATTTATGATAAAGAAGTACAATTTTAAAAACTAACAGTTAAAAAGTATTTTTATTGAGTACCCAATATCCTGGCTTTAGGAGCTTAACGAGTATCTGAGAAAATATTAATAATATTTATTATGTGACAATTAAGGAATATAAAATAGTACATACTTAAGCATGTAACTGTATACTATAAACCCTAGAGGAGAATAAAGATAGCAAAATCAGTGTTAGTTAGAATAATAATTTAGAGGTCTTCATGAAGATATTTCCCAAGGACATTTCACTGTTAAATGTTTATATAAAATGATAATACTATTTGCATCAGATAACAAAAGAGAAAAAATCATCTTCTTACATTTCTATTCTTGGAAATATGAGTGATATTTATGATTTAAAGATGTAAAAGTTCAGAAAAAGAAACAAGAGCTAGTGAAGTAAATACAGCAGTTTGAATAAACGTTAGGAAAAGAGGCAAAAATCATTCTAATTTAGGAAAAAAAGAACTATAGGGATTATTTAAATGATCTTTAGAAAAATTTATCAAGAGATATGTGGGAACATAATTTCTTATCATAAAGCAAAATAGGAGCAGAGAACCATCTCTGCTACCTTATTAATAAAAGTATATAAAGAGTTCAAAAATAATAGTAGAGATATAGGAAAACTTGTTACATAAAAACCAATTAAACCATAAAATATAGGTACACATGTAATCAATCTCTTGAAAATAAAAATGTGTCAGATGTGAAAGTGTCAGTTTACAGTGAGATAAAATTCTTTCACAAAAACCAAATGAGCCCTTACGGCTGCCAGCCCCCGTTCAAAATATATCAGGACAAATAAGACACTAACCTTAATGCTACAGTCTGAGCAGTTCAAAACAGAATCTCTTAACCAAAGCACAGCATCTGGTGTCCAGATGCCAATAGACTGCGGAAGATCTGCTAAACAGCACTTAATAGCCTGAAAAGAAAATACGATGGAAAAGCAAACACACCATCATAAAATAGGTACTTATGAGTAATGTCAGTCGCATTTTCCTACAAGTCAGATATTGCCAAGATAGACAGCAAGCAACAATAGCTCATGCTGACAGTCACAGCTCTCAGTTGGACCATCTGCTATGTTCCTGGCTCTATTCCTATTACTTCTATTGTCTTTACTCCTGTTATGGGCCAGGGCTTGTACCAGGCACTCCAAATACTCTGTCTCCCACACTTCTGCATGACAGGTATGGTGACCCCATTTTACAGATGGCGAAATGGACTCAGAGAGACTAACTTGTGTGAGATAACAAAGTTGCAAAGACAGGGTTGGGACTTTAGGGTTATTTAGGCCTTCCCTCTAAGCCCAACTTAAAAAAAGAAAAAAAAAGAAGTGTCATTTGGAGAAAATCTGACTCCTGTTGCAAAAAACTTTTTGGAGGTCTAGGTGCTTCATTAAGCATTTCCTGAGTACCTCGGGGGTGCCAGGCTCACCTTCTGAAGGAGGTTGTAAGGAGAATTAAGGAGGGTGAGAGAAACTGAAATCCACAGATCCCTAAAAGCCTCATGTCCCCAGTGCTCTTTGCCTGCCACCACCACCGCACACACTCTTCTGAAGGATGCTACAGCAGGGAGTGAAAGGTGGCCTCGAGGACTCCCTTCACCTCAAGCAAGTCCTTGAATTGATGGAGGCGGTTTTCTGCAGGGGATGAAATCCACGCCCAGGATTCCTTCTTTCCTCTCTGAGCATCTTCCTCCCTTGCCCCTCCTGCCTCAGGGGTGGCAGGCCTCTCACTGTGCCAGCTGGCTGTGGCACCTTTCTGGGTGGGAAAGAGTCACTCAGAGCAGAGAGTGCACTCCAAGAGCTGCAGGAGCTGAGCAGCAATGGCGGAGCCAGGCGGGCCTGCTGGGGCCCACATAGAAGGCTGCGAAGCTCCCAAGGAGCACGGCCCCACAAAGGGGAGGGCTCAGTACAGTCAGAGGTCCCAATTTGTCGAGAGAAAAGTTCAAGGTAGCAATTTTTGTGTGAAATGTTTAAATTTTAAAATCCTGGCAACTGATTCACATTTTCAAAATACTGTAAAAGGCAAGAGCCAAAACTCAGTATTTATGGGTCATCTTCGGCTGACAGTCACCGGCTTGTTTGCTGCTCTGACTTGGACACTTGGGGAGATGCTGTTACCCAGATGCCTGGCCTAGCTGCCTTTAAGTTCCCCCAACCCATAGCCTTTACATCTGTCAAGTCATGAACCCAGGTAAGATTAACGAAAAAATGTGTAGTGACTGTTAATGCTGTAGCATGAAGAAGGTACTACTGTGTAACTTTCAGACAGTCAGAGCAGTGGGACAGATCCTTCCTTCCCCTCCAGCCCAGGGGACCTTTTCTAGTAAGGCTGGCCCTGCACGGCTGTTCCAACAAGGGGATGTAGAGGCCAGAGGTGTTATTAAGTGACAGTGGCACTTAAAGGTCTAACAATTTCCAATATTATGGCCGAGCAGCAAGAGAGTAAAAATGATTTTGAAAACAGCTTCTCTGTAACAGTCATTGTTAGAAAAGCCAATGGTGATGGGAGTGAGAGAGATGCCCAAAGTCATGCTAATTACGGACAACTACCTTTTATTCACTGAGTTTGATGGCAGAAGGTATCTTCTGAAAAATATTAGTCAAGGGACAGTTTGAAATTATAGAATATTGAACAGTTTTTTTAAAGATATTAATTTCTGTACAAAGTCTTCTACTTCTAAAGGTGATAAGTAGTTCTGAACAATTAAAAATAATTCAAAATCCTTATCATTTGAATGTTCACTAATAAAGAAAAGATTGGCTGAAGTTAATTTTTTTATTAAAATGTACGGAAGGAAAGTCATCAAGAAAATGATTAAGGATAAACAGATTCCCAAAGAGAATGGTTACCTAATTAAACTACGAACTCTAGAAATAAACACATACAATATTCTAGAACTATGTAGAAGTCAGTAATGGCATCTAATTATTACAATGGAACCTCTAATTGGACAATACAGCCTCATGACTCAGTAACTGACAATAGAGTCTAATGACTCAGTGTACTTGAAAACAAACATTTATCAAACAATATTCTGTAAATACGACCGGTCTTCTTGTCTAAGTCAGTTAAGATTTACTTCTGAGAACAAGCAGACAACCACATTTGGACAATTTCCAGTTTCTTACAAACTAGGTCTTTGAACATTAATTAGATCAAAACTGAGAGGGCATCTCACATGATTATAAACACATCCAAATCTCTTCCAGCAAATCTCCCAGGCTGGTAACATTGTACCTGTGGTGGAATTGCAATAATTTCTTGTAGAAACCGAGGCGGAATTTCCCTGAGCTCTGACACTTTTACAGATGTCACAGTGCCAGAGTCCAGGAACTGAACATCAAGAGCCCTGCTGCTGTGAACATTGGTGATCTGAAATGAGATACATGTTGGCTTATTTATTAGCATACCCAAAAGACCTAAATGCTTCTGTGCAATCACATTTTATACAATTTTAAATTGCATATTGAAAGCAACAAATACTATTAGCGTTAATTAAGATTTTCCTTTCATTTAAGTATATTTATTTACTCAATATTCTTTTAGACAATTGATTTCAACATCCAGCTGTTAATTCATTTAATCTGTAATAATCAGTAAGCTAATGATAATACTCAGTAAAATTCATAAGTATAGTAATATTTACTATTTTTCTAATTCTAGGACATAATTTATTATAAAATAGTTTGGTATGCTATTATATATTACT
>RJWJ010045813.1:0-11632 GCA_004363605.1 Indri indri | reverse complement strand
TGGGACTGGGATGATCTTCCACCACTTCCTCCTTTGGATGCGCTTCCTCCACCGTAGCTGCCTCCACCTTCACCTCCAGAACCACTTCCTCCACCATAGCTGCCTCCACTTCCTCCTCCAGAACCACTTCCTCCACCATGGCTGCCTCCACTTCCTCCTCCAGAACCACTTCCTCCACCATGGCCACCTCCACTTCCTCCTCCGGAACCACTTCCTCCACCATGGCTGCCTCCACTTCCTCCTCCAGAACTACTTCCTCCACCATAGCCGCCTCCACTTCCTCCTCCAGAACCACTTGCTCCACCATAGCCACCTCCACTTCCTCCACCATAGCTGCCCCCACCTCCTCCTCCAGAACTACTTCCTCCGCCATAACTGCCTCCACTTCCTCCCCTGGTTCCTCTTCCATAACTTCCTCCACTTCCACCTCGAGATCCACTTCCTCCTCGACCTCCTTGGCTACCTCCAAAGCCAATTTGTTGAGCTCCAGAAGATTCACTGAGAAAGAAAGAAAGAAAACACAGAGATAAAATGTGTGGCCCTCACGTACCCATACAAGGATGCCCCTGGACAGAGTCAAGACCCAAACGTGAATCTTTCTGTTTTCTTTCCTGGGCAGCAGAGGACAGAGACTGGGCTGGTACTGCAGCTGGGAGAAGAGGGCCTCCAGCTGGGCATGGGAAGCCTTCCCCACCCTGGACCAGTGAGGCAGCTCCTTCTCACATTGTCATCATTCTCCTTTCCCAAAGTCCAAATGCCCTGAGGTCCCCTTCACAGGATGAAGAAGTCCTCAACCCATCAGACCCTGTGTACAAGAGCTTCCCCAGATACCCCTATCCAAAGGAACAGAAGTAGTATCCGAGGCCTAGGCACTCCTAGGAGTTCGACAGAATCCTGGGGGACTTACAAGTCTTCCTGGCCACCCTCAAGGAGGCTGCGGTAGGTCTGAATTTCCTGCTCCAGCCGCATCTTGATGCTGAGCAGAAGACTGTATTCCTGATTCTGGCTCTCAATCTCTTGCCGAGTCTCAGTGATCTGGGCCTCCAGGTCACTGATCTGCGCCTGGATCTGCTGCAGCTGGCCACAGTAGCGGTTCTTCGTTTCTTCCAAGGAATTCTCCAGGGCTGCTTTCTATGGGGCAGGAGGAGGCTTTAAGAAGGATGCTACACCATAGCTCCTCTCCTTCCCACTCCTGGGGATCATGCAAAGCCTCGTGTGCCCCATCCTGCCAGAAGGTCTAGAGAGGGACTACCAACCTTGCTGAGCAGAGACTGCAGCTCAATCTCCAACTCCTGGACACTATGCCGAAGCTGGGTCACCTCCTTGGTGTTGGACTCCATCTCCTGGCCACTAGACGTCACTTCCTGCTCAATCTGGGTTATCTGCAAACCCAAAGGCTCAGTAAGGACCAGGCTGGGCCAGGACCTTCAGTGGACAAGGTTCTTCACCTTCAGGGCAAGGCTGAGCCAAAGCGAAGGACAAGTTGTTCTGAGTTCTGGATCCCTCCAGCCATGCAGCGTTGTCCAGTTCTCTCAACATGACATTCCCTCTCAGCAAGGTTTCAAGGCCCTTCACATTTTGTCCCCAAACCACCTTTCTAACCTTATTTCAAACTGTCTCCACCTTCCAATCAACACCCCCCACCAACACACACACACACACACTCACACACACACACACACACACTACAGACCATGCCTTTATGTGCCAGGCTCCATGCCAGGCTCTGGAGACTCAGGGAGGAAGGGAGCCATCAAGGACCTCAGGGGAGTATTGGCGGCACACTGTCCCTCTGCTAGAGTCCTATATCACACAGCATTATAGTAAGTTGTTCACGCTCTGCTTTTGTTCTCACACAGCTGATAAACTGTGAGCCCCTCAAGGGCAGCAATCTTACTGGCTCATCTCTGAGACATCAGCACTTCACATCAAACCCAACACTGAGAAGCTACTCTGCAATTATGTTTGTGTACAGTGAAGAAAGATGGATGAATGACATCCATTGGATGATGGGTGAGTGACAGCTACACTGAGACAGAGAAGTGGTGGGATGAAGGGACAGAAGAGAGGGATAGGGTGGAAGAATGGAGAGCTGCATAGACCAAGGGAGGGATGGCTGAGTGGGCAGCCCACTCTGCTCACCTGAGTCTCATATTGTTGCTCGATTTCCTTTCGGTTCTTAGCAATGAGCTGCTCATAATCCTGGCGCATGTCGTTGAGGGCCTTGGTGAGATCTTTGCTGGGAGCAACATTGATCTCCACATTCACATCTCCATCGTTCTGCCCAGTCAGCTGGCTCATCTCCTGGCAGGGATGAAGGGGATATGAGGTCAGGTCAGGGGTGGGATCCTCTTCACACTTTCTTCCTTTGGTCCTCTCAGGGTACAGTTGTGAAGTCAAAGGTCAGCCACCACCATAGGCAGGGCTACAGAGGAGCTGAAAGTGTCCTCCTTGGGAGCAAGGGAGAGGGTGTCTCCCAGGCAGTGTTCCATGGCGCTCCAGCTCCTCCCTCTCCCCAGTAGACTGTAAGGAGCCAGCACCCACCTCCTGATGATTCTTCTTGAGGGCCATCAGCTCCTCCTGCAGGGTCTCATACTGCATCTCCAGGTCAGACTTCTCCATGGTCAGATTGTCCAGCACCTGCCGCAGGCCATTGATGTCGGCCTCCACACCTTGCCGCAGGCTTTGCTCCATCTCAAACCTGAAGACCAGGCAGGGGTAGAGAATGATCAAAAGGGCACTAGGCCCTACAGGGACCTCCAGAGCACTGGAGGTGAGGTAAGAATTAACAACAGGAGAGGTAGAAAGGAGCAGGACTCACTTTATCCTGAAGTCATCCAGTGTCATACGAGTGTTGTCAATGTCCAGGAGAGTTTTGTTGTTACCCACTGTCAGGTCCACAATCTGAAAGATAGGAGACAGCATGGAATCATCCCCCCCCCTGCTATGACCCACCACTGGGAGAATGAGAGGCCAGCCAAAGCCATCGGAGGTGGAGGATCCCATCCAGGAAGACTCTCAAGAGGCAAGAGGAGCTTCCAACAGCTGGCGCACAGCCCAGACCCCTCCCAGCCTTCAACAAGTATGTTCAGTGTGGCCTTCATGCATTCATTCAACAATCATTTGAAGATCTCCTGCAAAGGTCACTGTGGGGTTTAGAGATCACTGACATACTGTTCCTCAAGGAGCCCACCATCGACTACAAAGTCCAACGTATCCTAAAAGACTTCAAGGAAAGTAGAGGTGGCTTATGGTTGTGAGAGATCAAGAAAGACTTCGGGAAAGAGGTGGCAATTGAATTGTGCCCTGAAGGATGACTAATACTGAACATGAATAGATGGAAGAGGCTTGGGTGGAAGAAACAACGCATCCAGAGACAGCATGTGTGAAAGCAAGGGAAATGAGTGACAGCAGGGAAGAGCCAGACTGCTAGCTTCTCCAGGGCAGAGGCTAAGCCTAGTACATCACTTCTTTCCAGAGTTTTGTGAGGGTAGTCACTCAATAAACTGGATAGATAGATGGACATATGGATGGATGGATGGATGGGTAGACAGTTTCCACCTCTCCACCACTTGAACAGCCAGCATGTATAACTGGGTCCACAACACCTTAAAAGATTGAGACAGGGCCCTACAGGAGCCCAGGAGAAGTAGGAAGGGAGAGAGAAGACTGACTTGGCCCAGACCAAAAGGAGGCTCCACATCCAGGCCCAGCCTTACCCATGTCAACCCAGGCCTCCTCTCTGCTCTGCCCAAGCTCTGAAAGTTGAGGAAGTAGAAATGAAAGCCCAGAGCACAGGCTGAAGTCCCAGCCTTGGGGACCCTCAGGAATGAAACATGAGTTTGTTTCTGATGAAAGTTTAAAAGTTTCCAAAAGATGGATTCCCTGGCTGTTGTCTAAGCTTAAAGTCTAGCCTTTCACCTTTTTGGAAGATCAAAAATGTAAGAAAGAGAAAGATAGACAGAGACAGATTGGAGTTTCCTGTACCTACCTGGTTCTTGAGATCATCAATAGTGTCATAGTAAGAAGAGTAGTCCTTTTGGGACAAACTGGGTCCCTTGGTGTCATACCAATCTTGGATCTTACTCTCCAGGTCACGGTTAGCCTCTTCTAGAGACTGCACCTTATCCAAGTAGGAGGCCAGGCGGGTATTGAGTTCCTGCATGACGGTTTTCTCATTGGCAGTAAGAATACCACCATCGCCGCCACCATAGCCACCTCCAAAGCCCCCAGACCCACCACCAAAGCCCCCAGATCCACCACCAAAGCCCCCAGACCCACCACCAAAGCCACCTCCAAAGCCCCCAGATCCACCACCAAAGCCCCCAGACCCACCACCATAGCCACCTCCAAAGCCCCCAGACCCACCACAAATGCCACCAGAACCGCCACCAAAACCTCTGGAACCACCCCCGAAGCCCCCGCCATAACTACCAGCACTAAAACCACCACCAGATCCTCCACCATAGCTGGAGCCAAAACTGCTACCACCTCCCCTCCCAAAGGCACGAGAGCTCCCCCCACCACAGCCACTGGAGGAGCTGAAGCGGCCCCCTCCTCCGCCGCCCCCTGAGGAGCTGAAGCGGCTGGAGGAAGATCTTATGCTGCCCCCGCCACCACTCCTGCTGCCCCCGCCGCCGCCAACACTACCGCGGCTCCAGTAGGACGAGAACTGTCTGGTGCTCATGGCACTGCTTGTAGCTCGTGGGATAGGAAGCAGTGGCAGGAGTGCTGCTGGCTCCCGAGTGCAAGGTAGGAGAGCTGCTGGAGTGCAAGGTACAGAGCTGTCCCCGGGGCTGCCTACTTATACCCCCGGCTGATGGTGGCACGCCTGGGTGTGCCCTCCGTCTGTGCCAGCCTCCCCCTACAGACTCGAAGGAGGTCTGGGATACAGGAGGCAGCAGCTGCCCCAGGCTCAGCGTCCTTTGGTGACTGCCTGGAGGCAGCCCAGCCTCTCTCCATTGTGTAGGGTAATTGGCTGATATTAGGCTGTCAGGGGCACCATAAATCAGCTCTGCTGCCACAGGGGTGACCTAGATCCTGGAGTTTGGTCTCCGGCTGGTCCCGACAGCAGATCTGAGACTTAGCCCCATTGGGATAGAAAATCCCAGGAGCAGAGTCACCCCCCACCCCGATTGATGATTATTACTGCCTGCACCCACCCTGGTCCCACCTGTACCCACTGTGGGCTGCACTGGGACCAGGGTACCAAGGAATTATTATAGAGGACGGGGGTGGCACAGCCCCTGCCCTCATGGAACCCCAGTCGGACAAGAAACTGGTTCTGCTCTCAGGATCCCTAAGCCTTTCTTGGGAGACCAAGGCTCTGCCCTCAGGAGACTCCAGTTTGGTGAGGAGACGCGTGGCATGGCCAAAAGATGGAGAGAGACACAGAGCAATGTGGCCACCAGCACCCAAGGACAGCGCCCAGGGTTCACACGAAGGACTAGGAGAAGAAAGTAGACCAAATAAATAAAGTGCTGCTAACGCTAGCTGACCTTTGTGCAGGAATGCAAGTGGCCTGGCTGTCCTGGTCCTTGTGCAGGGCCCAGCAGTGGGGATGGAATTGACCTTGGTTGAGCGCCTGCCCCATGCTGTGCCCTGGGGGAGACAGCGATGTGTGACTTAGCCTCGGATGCATCTTCTGGTCACCAAGGCCGGAAGAGAGCGGAAAAGAAGGCTGCGGGCTGCGGCGCACCTGCCGGAGCTCCACCCCAGCTCTGTGCTCTCGTGCTGCGTGACTTTGACAAGGTACTTAACCACTCTGTGCCTTGGTTCCCTCCTCTGTAAAATGATGGCATTAATTGTGTGTGCATCTCCTAGTAAGACTCATGAGAAACGCTCAAGAAATGCTAAATGCCTCTGATTATTCAGCCCTCACTCCCTCTCGCCTCTGCCCTCACGCAGGCCTTCACTGTCAGCTTCTCGCTGCTCTCCCTGCCCCTCCCGTGTCCCTCTGACTCCTCCGCACGGCCAGTGTCACTCCACTGACTTCCCTTCACCCCCAAGATAAGGTCCACATTCCTGGCGCTCAAGGCCCAGCCCCATCTTGCTATTCCTGCCCCATTTCCCACCGTCTCCCCGCCCCCCACCAAATCACGCGATGCTCCCCAGATGCCCTGCGTGCCTCGGAGAACGCTCCGCACTTGCAGTTCACTCTAATGGAAATGGCCCTCTCCATCTCTTCTATGCAGCAAACCCCTGCTGGTCTTCGGCGACCCCTCCAGGTGCTGCCTCCTCCATGAAGCCTCCCTGCGCTCCCCCTGGGGTCTGCACTTTGCTCTGTCACAGGGTCTCGCACTGACCTCCACACTGTCCTGGACAGCAGGAGCTCCTCTGAGCCTGCGACTACTCATCCCGTGCTTGCCCCCGTGCCCGGCACCGTGTCTGGGCCAGACAGGATCCCGACACATGCGAGATGAAGGGAGGATGCCGGTGGTTCCAGAGAGATGTTAAGGGCTGAAAGAGAGCTAACGGTGGGAAGAGAGAGGCCAGGATGGCCCGCAAGGGCCTGGAAGAGGCAGTGACCCCTGGGCAGAGGCCATAAAGGACCAGTGTCTCTTGAAATGCTTGCAAATGATGCTCAGAGACTGTGTTAAATAACACTAAAGCCCTTGGTGGGAAGAGTATTTCTTTTTTCTGGTTTTCAATCTTCTGATTCGTCAAGGAGAAACTCTCAGTTGGACACGATGGCCCCTTTAACATCGCTCCACACTGTCAGTCGCTGTGTTCGCTAAAACCAGAGCTGGCCTTGGGCTTGGAGCCTTTAGAAAGTAACAGTTTTAGAAGTGAAGTGTTTCTTTATGTCATTTCCTTCTATTTCTGATAGTGATTCTGATTTTCCTCTTTTTTGGTAGTAATTTAGGATTTCCTTTATAAATATATTTGTTGAAATGAAAGGTGAGCTAACCTACCAAAATGTGTTAAACAAATACTCAAATGGGTGGTACAACGCATATTACATTAAAAATTAAGGCCAGGCACAGTGGCTCACACCTGTAATCCTAGCACTTTGGGAGCCCAAGGTGGCAGGATCGCTTAAGCCCAGGAGTTCGAGACCAGCCTGGGCAACACAGCGAGATCTTGTCTCTATGGGGAAAAAAAATTAGCCTGGCTTGGTGGCATGCACCTGTAGTCCCAGCTACTCGGGAGGCTGAGGCAGGAGGATCGCTCAAGCCCAGGAGTTTGAGTTTGCTGTGAGCTATGATGACATCACTGCACTCTAGCCTAGGCAACAGAGCAAGATCCTATCTCAAAAACAAAAAAACAAAAACAAAAAATAAGCAGGTAGCATAGGGAATATTGAAGGCTTTCTGTGAACGCCTAACACATGGGAGACTCAAGGTTAATAGGGGTGTGTTGATTCCCTTTCTACTTTCTTGAATGGTCCTAAACCACCCCAGGTCCCAGCCACACTCTGCCAGGAAGCCCAGAATCTGCCTGCAGTGTAGTCTGAGGCCTGGGAAGGTGCTCCCTTCCCCAGCCCCATGCCTATGCCACTGCTCTGGTTGGGATGTAAACCCCAGGTCCTGGGTGCCTGAGCTAGAGAGGGGAGAGCTGAGGGTGGGCAGCTGGGGAGCTTCTGGAACCCTGCTCTGCTGTCTGTAAATGCATCCATGTCGGGGATCCTAAAAACAGTTGAGACCTGCCTGACTGATTAGAGCTCCCAGGGCAGCCGTGACCAGTGGCTCTCTTGAGAAATGACCCATTTCCAGCGCTGATGTGAAACCCGCTGACCCCTACCCTCGCCCCCTCCTCAACTTCCCACCCTCAGCCCTGCCCTCAGCCTCACTCAGCCCAGAGCAGCAGGCTCCAGCCCCCAGAATTCCCCCCAGCTGCCCAGGAAAATGAGCTGCCCCTGGGGACCACCGTAGAGTGGAAAGAGCAGTAGCTCCCCAGTCAGAGAGAGCTGGGCCACCTGCCAGCCCCACCCTCCCTTCCCCTGTGGCTGTGGCCTCAGTTTCCCCATGAGAAGCCCTTTCACACAGTGCTGCCAAAGGCCATAAAGACGAGGGGTCTCCAGGGGAAGACCCAACTCCTGCCCACATCTGCCCTCCACATCTGGCCTTTCCTCCAACATGAAGACGTGCTTGCTGTGCTGGACAGCTCCTGTGGTTGCCCTAGGAGGTCGTGCTCCACTTGCAAACCGAGCATCCTCATTTCCCTTCTCCCAAGCTCTCTGCCTGGCACAGAAGCCAGACTGGGCATGATGGGGCCTGGGATGAGTGAGGCCAACAGCCCTGGTCTGCATGAGTGATTCTTCTAGGCCGTGTGACATGGCTCACTCTTTCACCTTCTCAGGGCTCGGCGTCTGTCCTCTGAGCCCCACCGCCAACACTTCCCATGGGAACCCTCCAAAGAGTGAACCAGGAATGGAGCCCACGGAGCTCAGGGCAGCCCCACACGGGACACAGCGAGCATCAGCACCGCCTCTCTGCAGCCCGCGTGCAAGACCACAGCCTGGACCCACAGTGCCAGCAGGCCAGGCACCGGCCCTGCCCTTGGCAGGTGGATGGGGTAGGAGGGAAGGGGTTGTGAGGACCCAGACAGGCAGAGAAGAACAGAGAGGGACCCAAACAGAGATCCCAGCTGTAAGGTGGCCCCAGAGGGGAAGGGGTCCTCCACTAGGGGTGTGGGAACTTGGCGGCAGAATAAGGACAGCCTTGCTCTGGCCATGGGAGCCCTGCTGCCTGCCTGTAGGCAGCTGCCCACACCCCTTACTTGCTCCTCATTGCTGTCTGTCATTGAGACAAGGTGGGGCCCAGGGAGGGACCTGAGTCATCATGTGGCGGCTGCTGGGACAGGGAGCGCAGGCGTGAGTCACGGCTCCTCCCCTCCCTCCGTGAGCCATCCAGGCAGGTGCGCGCCGCCCACTGGCACAGGGCTGAGGTGCCTGCACCTGTCCGACAGCGCTTCTTCCTCACACACCAGACGCTTGCCACCACCCTACCTAGCAGACCCCACCAGACCAAGGACGGGGGACAGGAAGGGCCCCCAGCAGGTGCCTCCACCTGAGTCTAGACACCCCAAACTGTGTCTGCCCAGACATGTCTAGCAGAGAGAGCTGAGAGCACTGGACAGGCCTGAGGCTGAAGCCAGATTCTTCCACTTACTGGGGGGACCCCCGGTTCCTGAGCACCCCCGTGTGCCAGGCACTGTACTGAGTGCTGGGGTAGAGTGAAGAGCAAGCCCCCACCTTCTCTCTGACAGGTACCACATAAAATAGACCCTCGAAAATAAATGTATAATTCACAACCGAGGTGAGTGCTGTTGGTGGGGAAACAGGGAACACAGAATAAGGGGCGTGGCCGTGGGCTGGGGGAGCAGGGACAGTCTCCCCGAGAACGAGACCCTGGAGTGGAGGGTGGGGAGGAGTGAGCCAGGAGGAGGAGAAGAGGAAGAGCATTGAGGGAAGGGACAAACCGCTGTGCAAATGTCCTGAGGTGGGCAGGAGCAAAGTGACTGCAAAGACAGAAGTCCAGTGTGGCTAAAGGGCGGAGGTCAAGTCAGGCAAAGGATTTGGGAGCAAAAGAAATAAACAATAAATAGTTCCAACCTCATGAAGTCGTTGAAAGGCTTAAAAGAGCTAATACTGTAAAATTGCTGATGTGGGTCAGGCATACGGCAGGACATCTTCCTGACTGTCGGTGGCTCTCTGTCTGCTCCCTGATTGCCCACCGATTGTCTAGACCACTGGGGTTCTCAGCTCTCTCACTATTATTAGTCCCTCCCTCTAGTCTACTGAGCCCCCATTAAGATCAAGCACCCGTGCTGGTGGGGGCCGGGGAGGACACGCAAATGCTGGAGGATCACGGTTCCTTCCATCAAGGAGCTGCCAGTGTTGCAGCAAGACCTTCTTTGCTGCACAGTTGTATTCACGCTTTACCAGCTATTTTACCAGGTAGGTACTAATTTCAAAATCATTGTACCGATGAGGAAATTGAGGCTCAGAGAGGGCAAGTATCTTGGCCACCGTCACCGGGCTAAGCAAGAGGGGGTGGAGCCAGGGCTTGCCCTCCAGTGAGTTGGAGTGACAATAGGCACAGGCCCAGGGCGCCTTTTCTCTGCCCCAAGCCCCACGCGCTTTCTGGGTCCCTCTCTGCCTTCTTCCTCCTGCTGTCTCTCTCTTCGTTCACCCCGTCTCCCCCGCGCCTGCAAACAGTAAGCTTCGATAACTATATGTGTGAATGAATGAATGAATGAATGCTCCCCCTGCCCAGTCCTGCCCCAGTCACCATACTCTCTTTCCCTGACATTCGCTCTCTCTCAGTTCTGTGTGCATTTCTGTCTCTCTCTGTCTCTTTTTGCCCTTTCTCCCACACTCCGTCACCCCCAGTTCATCAGAGTGCTTCAGAAGAAAAAGGCTTCCTTTCCCAGGCCTGGCCGCACAGCTGACAGCTTCGCAGAGGGAAGCCCCAGCAGGAAAGCTCCTGCTCAGCAAATGGTAGGGGAGGCGGAGCTGCTGCCTGCCCTGTGTCTGCCTGAGGGCGGGCCATCGCCCCGGAAGTCACTAACATCCCTTTGTTCCCTTCGTGGCAGCATCCACCCTCAGTGAGGTGGGCCAGGGAACCTTCTGCAGACCAGCCAGCACATCAGGGCCCCTAGCGCCTGGGCACCAGGCCTCCCTGGAGCTCCCTCCTCCAACACCTTCCTGTAGGAATGGTTGGCTACGTCACCCAAACCAGGTCATCTGTGGCCTTGGAAAAGAGCCACTTGCCTGATCGGGTAGCCACAGGGACGTATGCCACTTGCTGCCTATAAAGTTCCTGTGCTCTCTATCACATTAGAGCTAATGTCACAATAAAAAGATCCCCAAAACTAAAGGGGATTGAGATTTTCAAGGTGGGTTCCACTCCATAAAACAAAACCTGGGAGTAAGCTAGGAAAAATGCACACTGATCCGGGGGACTGTCAGCTTCATCCCATCCTGAGCGAGAACAGAACAGGAACGAAGCCACCTGGGCTGTGGAAAAGCCAGAGCACAGGCTGGCTTGGCCACTCTCAGTCCGTAGGACCTGGCGCAGGCCAGGCTCCCTGGGAAGATGGGGTTGGAGGAGTCACCTCGGCAGCCACTCACCTAGCCCTGCCTGGTCCTGTGCTCTGGGAGGGCGGAGAGAGGATCGCGCCTCCGAGACGACACTGGGGGTGGCGGAGCCAGGGAGGTCACCTGACCTGCCCCAGAACTGAGAGAGGCAACCCCTCCTGCCCCCACTAGGCTGCACTGTCGAGTCGCTTTGCTGCTCTTTTGTTTAGATGGGGTGCAGGGTCGGGCAGCCTCACCATTGTCAGAGCTGGGGCCCAGGTCTGCAGTCGGGTGCTTGCAGCTGCCAGGCCCTGGGGACAAGAGCCCTGATCACTGGCAGCACCCAAATGTTGGCTCTACCCTTCCCAGTGGGGTACGGTGGGGGGGTCCCAGAGGAGGAGAGTCCATGTGAGACTCGGGGGAAGCTGCCCCATCTGCCCTTTTCCTCTGGGGTCCCAGAGTACAGGGTGCGACCACCTCCAAGCCCCCTGCCTGACTCCACTCCCGGTTCTGAGCCTGCTGTCAGCCAGGTGGCCCCCAGCCACCCTCTCTACCCTCCAGCAAGCCCAGCTCGCCCTTGTATTCCTTCCAAACAGTGACAGCAACCAC
>RJWJ010045812.1:0-11628 GCA_004363605.1 Indri indri | reverse complement strand
TCAGGCCTGGGCACCCCCCCCACCCCACTTTCAAGCCCACCTTCCCCAGGCACGCTGCCCGAGCCCTTCTAAGGGCAGAGCAGGCCAGGAGCTGTCCGGACATGCCTGGTGCTGAAATGTCCACGTGATCACCAGTCTCTCAGGCAGAGCCTCACAGTCATCCTACAATTACTTGTTAAGCACCTACTGTATGCCAGCCAATACTCCAAGCACTGGGGAAATCAGTGGTGAACAAAACAGACACAAATCCCTGCCCTTATGAAGCTTCCCTTTTGGTGGGAGGAGACAAGATAACTGAGACGCACAGAAGCATGTTAGAAAACGTCAAGTCCTATGGAGAAGAATCAAGCAAGAAAAGAGAGCAAGGAGTTTAGGGACTGCACCCCAAACAGTGCTCACGTGCTATTCCCATAGAGCAGTGCAGTGGTGCAGGGAGCCCAGGCCAGGAAGTGGCCCCTCGCAGAAAAGATATACTGATGCTGCGACATGGGTCGCAGGGACTCTCAGCTGGGTGACCTGTTAGAGGCCAGACCTCAAACTCAGCCCCAGAAAGCTCCCCGTTCCCTCCGTGGGGCCCTCTCATTTCCCACCATCAGACCACGTGGGCCTCTACTGTGCTGGAGACACACGTTTCCACCCTGTGTCCGGCGCCAGCGCAGGCCTGGATGATTTGAGATACTGGGTTCTGTTCTGGCACTGGGTCAACTCAGGCATCCCACTTCCTCACTCTGGCCTCAGTTTACCTGTCTATAAAATAGGGGCAGTGATCCCTGCCTAGTGAGCAAGGTTTGAGGAGGTACCAAGGAGAAAGGGGTGGTTGGATTTTCTCTCTCTCTCTCACAGGAGGGTCTCATTCTCCTGAATCCCCAGCTCTCACCGTAGGGTCCAGTCCCACAGATGCTGCATGAATGGAGTGAGTAACGGCAATGCCTGGTGGGTGTTCCCAGGGAGAATTACTGCTCTATCCTTGACCTTGCAAGCATGTTCTTGAAGAGCACCACCAGCGCTGGGGTCCGCAGGAGCCCAGACTGCAGCCTAGGGACAGCAGAGGCTGAAGCCCAATTCTGAGTGGGTCCTCCTGTGTGGGCTACTGGACCCATGTCCCAGAGACACTTGGGGACAAGAAGGGTCTGGAATCAGCCGGGTATGGTGGCGCATGCCTGTAGTCCCAGCTACTCGGGAGGCTGAGACAGTAGGATTGCTCGAGCCCAGGAGTTTGAGGTTGCTGTGAGCTAGGCTGACGCCACGGCACTCGCCCCAGGCAAGAGAGTGAGACTCTGTCTCAAAAAAAAAAAAAAAAGAAGGGTCTGGAGGCAAGTCTGGGGTCTGGAAGGGTCTGGAAACACTGCACACTATACTTGCCCCTGGGAGATTTCCAATGTTCATTGCCAAGTCCAGGCTCAGGAGGATATGCTCCAAGAACACTCTTTAACTCCTTCGGCCATGAAACTTCCTCTTTCCCGCTCCTTTCTGAAGGAATACCTATCATCTTCTTGAAGGTGCCTTGGGAAATGCTGGGCTGGGATTTGGGAAGGACTTGAGAATCCTTGTCCCAGGGAGACAGTCTGGGGTTTATGGGGTTCTGTAACCTCAGTGTTTAGCATGTATCTGTCACATAACAGGGGCTCATAAGCATTTGATGGATGGATGAATGAATGAAGATGTTGTTCTACTCACTTCCAAATGGTAAGAATCACAGTGAAGAGGATGAAAGTGACTTGAGCCCCAAGGATTCAGGACAGAATCATTCTTAGTCACCTCTAGACCACAAGTTTGGCTGGAGAACTGATGGAATTTATTCATCCATTCATTCATTCACACGGAGTGGTAAGTGCAATGCACGGATGAGCACTGGGGACCATGGGAACACCAGGAGGAGATGATTAACTAAATCTGGGGGTGCAGGAGGCCAGGGATGGCTTCCAGGAGGTGAGCCAGAAGGGCCCTTTGGGGGACTGACCTCAGGGCTCCAGCCCTTGTGCCATTTTTCCAGCCACAAGAGTCCTGCGTGGGGCTTCCTGGAATCCATAGGTAGCTGCAATCTGATGGTCGCGGCCCCTTGGGCTCAACAGAATCCATCTTGGCCCCCCCCTTTTGCCCCAACCCCCACCATTCCTCCTTGCAGTCAGCTGCCTGTAAGCCTTATCGAATCCAGAAAATGCATCAGCATTCTGCAGACTGAAAAGCCCCACAGGAAGAAGGCTCTACTGGCAAAGTTCCAAACAGAATGACAAGTAAATGGGGGGGGGCCATGCGAGAGCAAGGGGGCCTTGCCCAAGCCCCCCCACCCCAAATGCCTTTCTCAGAAGCCTCAGACCAGCCACTCACCTCCATCCTCCCAGTACCACCTGCAAACCAGCCCCTCTGCACTCTGCAAACTGGAGCACAACTGGATCTTTAAATGGGGGAAAAATGCTTCATCATGTTCTGCTTCTTCATGCAAAACCAGAAACTCCCTCCCCGCCTCCCCTCCTCCCTCCTCCCCAGCACACTCTCCTTCCAGTAAAACGTGGTTAAAGGGACAGCGCCATCGCCTCCCCAGCCCTGAGGGTCTGCTTAGAACCAGGGGGCTGGCGATGAGGCTGAAGGCAGAGAGAGGAACTGGCAGAGGTCTTTCCTGGGGGATCTGTCTGTCCCCGTCCTGGGGATCCCACAGAAGGAAAACAAGGGTAAACTGGGAGTGTAGTGAGGGTTGATAACTGCCCAAAGGAGGATCAGACCTGGGAAGGGGTCTACAATGATTCCCAAGGGGTCTCAGGGCTCCTGGCATCCCCAGGGGTTGCTTTTACTTCCCAATACAGGAGGGGACAGCCCAGGTATGTGTAGGGGGAACTTCACAGAAAACAGGGAACTGGACCCCTAACAGAAAGTCCAGGGGTGGGTCCCTGGCTCGCCGGGTCACCCTGCAGGATCATTCACCCACCCCTCCACAGTTCCCATCTGCATAGCACAGGGGCCAGGCCAGGGAGGGCAGGCATGCCTCCCTCCCCTCCCCCTAAGGTAAACGCAGAACTTAACCCCTTTCTCCCCAGAAAGGAGCAGGCCCTGTCCCCGGTGCTGAAGCACCAGCTGCAGCGCCACCCCCACTCCCAAACGCATCTAACATAAGCCCAAACCAAGAAAGAGCCAAATAACGCAGTTGTTCTGCAGGGCCCCCCAAATCCCAGGGACCCCCTTTTCCACCTGACCTCCTACATGGGGATAAGGGACTTTGGTGCCCAGAAAGCATCCCACCACTTCCCTGGGAGCAGGAAGGGACGCCTATCAAGGCACCCCTTGTGGTGGCCTTGCTGTGGGGGTTGGGGAAGAGATCGCAAGTTGAAGCTGAGGAAATGGGGCGGAGGAGGGAGGAAGATGGATCTCCTAGTTGTAGGAAAGTAGCTGCCATATCCGCAGGCAATACGGGGGTTCCTCTCGCCCAATTCAGCCAGAGACTCCCCAAAGTGGAACTTCCTAGTGCAGTTGGGGGTTCAGAATCGCAGTCTGGGGTTTGGAATTGCAGTCTGTCCCTGGGGCAAGAACCCCTCCTTGTACACATGGGAAAACCAAGGGAGGGAGGACACAGCTTGTCCAAGGTCATTCAGCCAGCAAACTGCAGAGCTGACCCCAGTGTGCAGAACCCGGCTTGGGTGACTTCTAGCACACCCATCATGTCCCCCCATCCCGCACAGGGGCCAGCTCTCCCCGCTTCATGCCCAGTCCCTCGCTGCACCCCTGCCTGCGTTCTCTGCCCCTCACACTCAGCCCAGATTCCTCCTGCCTATTCAGGGGAACCCCTGCCTCCTTCACTGAGGGTCCCCTTGCTGGGTCTGGCAGCAGGGTCTCCTGCCCCCGATCCTGGGGGCCACTGTACACATTTTGGAGAACACTTTGCCCCCTCTCATCTGGGGTTCCTCTCTCCATTCTCTGCAGTGCCTCCCAATTCAGGGTAGCCCCGCCATCCTCCCCAACTCCATGTCCCCCTTCCCTATTGTAGAGCTGGTGTAGAGTTTCTTGAGCCCTCTCCCGAAGTCTCCTCTAGCACAACTAGAACACTGTACCTCTGGTCAGGAGCATCCATGCCCCATTCAGGATTGCCTTGCTCCCTCCCCTATTCCGGGAGGCTGCAGAGTCGCCGCACCCCCTATCCTGAGAGCCTCTCTAAATACTAGGAAAACCCTGTGTCCCCTAAGATGCGGGTCTCCCCTCATCCTAATGACTGCAGAGTTTTTCATCACTCCATCCCGAGAGCACCCTGCCCCTATTCCTACCAGGTCTCCTTGTCCTCTCCCTACTTCGGGCCCCCTCTCTTATTCCCAACACACTGACTGGCAGGGTCTTCAGAACCGCACCCGGAGGTCCCCACGGGTCCACTCCGGGAGTCCTCCACCCGCTGCCCCCACCTCGGGGGTCTCCTCTGACGCTGCGTCGATTCCCCTTCACTCTTTGCTCCCCCTGCCCCGCCCCTCTCACTGCGGCGGAGCCAGTCTGCCCCCCGGCCGGCCGCAGGGGAGGAGGCGGAGAGGGCGGGGCTCTCCTCCCCACCCCCTCACTGCCAAGGGGCTGGACCGGGCCGCAGCGACTATAAAAGAGCCAGCGTCCCGGTGCTGCCGCAGTGCCACCCGCCCCGTCCCGGGCCCGCACCTGCTCCGGCCATGATGAGTTTCGGCGGCGCAGACGCGCTGCTGGGCGCTCCGTTCGCGCCGCTGCACGGAGGCGGCGGTCTCCACTACGCGCTGGCCCGCAAGGGCGGCGCGGGCGGGACGCGCTCCGGCTCCTCCAGCGGCTTCCACTCGTGGACGCGGACCTCCGTGAGCTCCGTGTCGGCCTCGCCCAGCCGCTTCCGCGGCGCGGCCGCCACTTCGAGCACCGACTCTCTAGACACGCTGAGCAATGGGCCGGAGGGCTGCGTGGTTCCGGCGGCGGCGGCTCGCAGCGAGAAGGAGCAGCTGCAGGCGCTGAACGACCGCTTCGCGGGCTACATCGACAAAGTGCGGCAGCTGGAGGCGCACAACCGCAGCCTGGAGGGCGAGGCGGCGGCGCTGCGGCAGCAGCAGGCGGGCCGCTCCGCCATGGGCGAGCTGTACGAGCGCGAGGTGCGTGAGATGCGCGGAGCCGTGCTGCGCCTGGGCGCGGCGCGCGGCCAGCTGCGCCTGGAGCAGGAGCATCTCCTCGAGGACATCGCGCACGTGCGCCAGCGCCTCGACGACGAGGCCCGGCAGCGGGAGGAGGCCGAGGCCGCGGCGCGCGCACTGGCGCGCTTCGCGCAGGAGGCCGACGCGGCGCGCGTGGAACTGCAGAAGAAGGCGCAGGCGCTGCAGGAGGAGTGCGGCTACCTGCGGCGCCACCACCAGGAGGAGGTGGGCGAGCTGCTCGGCCAGATCCAGGGCTGCGGCGCCGCGCAGGCGCAAGCGCAGGCCGACGCGCGCGACGCCCTCAAGTGCGACGTGACGTCAGCGCTGCGTGAGATCCGCGCGCAGCTTGAAGGCCATGCGGTGCAGAGCACGCTGCAATCCGAGGAGTGGTTCCGAGGTGCGCAGGCTCGGGGGACGGCGGGTGGGTGGCAGGGGCGCCCCCTGTTGACCTCGCGGCCAGCGGCCGGGCAGCGTGACTCGGGTGGGGACCGGGTGGCGCTGTTGGACTCCGCGTGAAGTCTGTTGGACGGGCGTTGCTCAGCTTCCCTCTTTAAAGTGTATGCCACTAATTAGCACATTTACTCTGGGTCTCTTGTGGGATGCCCCCAACTCTGGGCTGTCCTTTAGTCGTCCTCCTCTGGAGTCTTTGTGTCTGTCTCCCTGCTGTCCACCCCAAGCCTAGGCGACCCCACCCTGAGGCCCCTCTCCTGTCAAGAGCAGAACAGGTTCCCTCTCCAGCTCCAGAGCGGTGCCGGCTTCTGGTCCGCTAGCGCCTTGGGAACTCTTTGCCCTTCAAAGTTGTGTCCCTTTCCTGCCAGTGCTGCCCATCCCCCTTTCCTGCACCCTTCAGGGGACCCCATTCTCCTGACCCGTACCAGGCTCCTCCCCACTACCTGCTCAGTGCTTAGAGTCCCCACCCTCATCTCCCCTGTGGGATGAGACACAACATCTTCACATCCTTCCTTCTTAGGGGGAACCATCACCACAACCAATTGCTATTGGGGCTGGTGGGTCCTTTAATGTCCCCTCTCTCCTTCAGGGAAGCCGGGAGCCTCCCAAGTCCACCCCCTCCCCCAACTCCATGCAGCCCTGAGTCAGCTAGACTGCAGCTGCAGGATGACCTTGACCAATACTTGCCCTCTTGGGCTTTCATTTCTTTTTGGGTTGAAAAAGCCGGGTGGACCAAGTGGGCTTCTTAATCTGGGGAGTTCTGTGATCTCTCCTAAAACTGTAAAATTGCGCATTGTTCTTGGGAGAGAGTGCAGAGGCTTCAATGATTTTTCAAACGGGTCTGCGATCCACAGTAGGTGAGAATCCTCACCCACCTGGATGGTTTCTATGTCTTTGCCAGCACTAGCTAGGAAAGCTAGGATTTGGATGCATGGCTTTTCCTGTTCCTTTTCTACCCCTCTGCAATGGCAAAACTGTCCCTCCCCTGCCCCATCTCTGCCACAAGAGCAAACCTCTCTTGGGTCTGCCCTTTGCACAGGCAGACCACCCTAGGACTTTACTGGCCTACTCAGCTGGCTTCCCTCCTTCCTCCCTACCAAGACCCAGGCCTTGGGTGCCACTATCTGGGGATTCAGGATGTTCAATTTCAGGAGAGGAAGACCAGTCTACGCACCTCCACTGGTTGCCGGAGGTCTTTTGGGAACCAGTAGCTGGTTGCTGGCAGAGGCCAGGGTGTGGCGGCTGTTGGCTCAGGGGCTTCTACGCTAAAGAACGCGCAGTCAGGCGGAGGAAGGGACAGAGGGACTGGCACCCAGGCCTCAGGCTCTGCAGTGACCTTGGACTCTGCGCAGAAACCTGCAAAAAAGAGACTGTGGCTGCATAGTGACCTGATTGCTCGTCCTCATGCCACCAAAGGTCACAGGCTCATTAACTTGTTCAGCTACAAGCCTCCAGCCTCTAGCTCAGAGCTAACCCCCATGGGCCAGGTCTCATATCTGAACCCCCAGCACTGCCAGGCCCTTGCTGGGGAGTTAGACCAGGAATTAGGACCAGAAATGAAGTTTCCTCTGCCCTGCAGGGTTTATGGATCCCAGGTTGGAGGAGCCAGATATATACTAGATTTGAACCCCAGCTCTGCTACTCACTAGCTGGGTGGCCTTGGGTAGTAGTCACTTGCCTATCTCACAGAATAGGTAAGGTTAAGCATCCAGGCCCCGGGCGCAGTGGCTCATACCTGTAATCCTAGCACTCTGGAAGGCCAAGACAGGAGGATCCCTTGAGCTCAGGATTTGGAGACCAGCCTGAGCAAGGGCAAGACCCCATCTCTACTAAAAATAGAAAAATTACTGAGCATCATGTACACACCTGTAGTCCAGCTACTTGGGAGGCTGAGGCAGGAGGATCGCTTGAGCTCAGGAGTTTGAGGTTGCTGTGAGCTACAATGACACCACTGCACTCTACCTGGGGCAACAGAGTGAGACTCTGTCTCAAAAAAAAAAAAAAAAGTTAAGCATCCCAGATGACACCTGGCACCCAGTAGGTCCTCAACCCACGTGTGTCGTCTAGATCTGGGCTCTGGAACCTCAATCTAGGTGTGGTTAACCCTGTCCCCTTCTCCCCCAGTGAGGCTGGACCGACTGTCGGAGGCGGCCAAGGTGAACACAGATGCCATGCGCTCAGCGCAGGAGGAGATAACTGAGTACCGGCGCCAGCTGCAGGCCAGGACCACAGAGCTGGAAACATTGAAGAGCACCAAGGACTCCCTGGAGAGGCAGCGCTCTGAGCTGGAGGAGCGTCATCAGGCCGACATTGCATCCTACCAGGTGGGCAGGGGCATGGCCCAGAGCCAGGCTGCCTCAACTTGTTGGAGGGCCCTGGACGAGTTACTGCCCCTCTCTGAGCTGGATTGTAGTGGTTAAGATCATGAGTACCATCTAGCTGTGTGACCCTAGGAAAATTATCTGCCTCTCTGAATCTGAATTCCTTCCCTGCAATGAAAAGCAAAAAGCAAACAAACAAAGAGTTCCCGGTTTGTAGAGCTATCAAGATTAAAGAGATAGACAGACTTTGAGTGAGATGACTGGGAACGTGCTCCGCAGGGTTCTGGTCACAGTGGGCATTTGGTAAACAGTACCTAGTGTCTGTGGGTAGCTTGGGAGAGGCCTTGGCAGGAGAGTCCTATTAAAGACAACTGTGAGAGAAAATATCACTTTCAAAGAACTTAGGGTGCAAGTAATACATGATGACTATAGAAAAATTAGCAACTAGAGAAAGCAAAAAGAAAATAAAAATTAGCCATTATTATTATTATAGTTTAAGCAGTAGCTACAGTGGACCTGGGGTCAGGAGAGAAGTTTCAACCCATATTTAACGTGCTTCCATGTATTGTCTTAGTCATCAACAGCAGATGCTTACCAAGCCCTGATTATGGGGCAGAAACTTTGGGACATTGGGGAAACACTGGAGTGCAAAAGCAGACAGGGCCCTGTTCTTGCCGAGCACTTTCTAAGCTCAGAGATCTGTAAAAGTTCTCCCATCATCCCACTGACCAGATGGGCAATAACCACTGTTGACATCTGATGTATTTCATTCCAGACCTTTCCCCAGGCTGAGATCACATATTCTTTTTTATCTTTTTTTTTTTTTTGAGACAAGAGTCTTGCTCTGTTGCCTGGGCTAGAGTGCTATGGTGTCAGCCTGGCTCACAGCAACCTCAAACTCCTGGGCTCAAGCAATCCTCCTGCCTCAGCCTCCCGAGTAGCTGGGACTACAGGCATGCGCCACCATGCCTGGCTAATTTTTTCTATTTTTAGTTGCCCAGCTAAATTTTTTCCATTTTTAGTAGAGACAGGGTCTCACTCTTGCACAGGCTGGTCTCAAACTCCTGACCTCAAGTGATCCTCCTGCCCCAGCCTCCCAGAGTACTTAGGATTACAGGCGTCAGCCACCGTGCCAGGCCTGAGAGCATATATTTTTTGCTCCAGATTTTTCTACATCTACAAATGAGGGCGCAGCTCTGACAGGGTGGGTGTTGGTCCCAACAAGGGTGGCTGGACAGGGCTGCTCCCAGTTTGCATGGCCAGCCCCAGATTCCCTGGTACGGAGGGCCAGGCGCTGGCTGGCATGTGACATATGTGATCTCTCGTCCCCAGGAAGCCATTCAGCAGCTGGACACTGAGCTGAGGAACACCAAGTGGGAGATGGCGGCCCAGCTCCGAGAGTACCAGGACCTGCTCAATGTCAAGATGGCTCTGGACATTGAAATAGCTGCTTACAGGTGAGGTGGGCCAGGGCCTTTGCATGGTGGGGAGCCCCTCTGATCTTATGGGGTGCTAAGCCTTGGGTTTCAAGCCCTCATTTAGGCAGCCTGCCTATCTTAAGGACAAAAGTCTTTTTCTTAAGTTATGGTAAAATATACATAACATGAAGTTTATCATTTAACCATTTTAAGTATATAGTTGAGAAGTATTAAGTACATTTACATTGTTGTGCAGCCATCACCACCATCCATCTCCAGAGCAGTTTTCATCATCCCAGACTGAAACTCCATACCCATTAGACAATAATTCTCCACTGTCTCCTTCCCTCAGCCTCTGGCAACCACCATTCTACTTTCTGAGAGACAGAAATCTTGAAAGTGACTTATTTTCCCTATAACAGTGACTCAGAGGGTTAAAGCTCCATCTCCTCGCCAAATCCAGCCAGCCAGAGGCCTGCTTGGGAGGGAAAGAAAAGTACTTGAGTTATGAGGGACCTTTACACCCTGTCTTTTAGAGTTTCTTAGCTCTCTGAGCATTCATTTCCTTGGGAAAAATGGAGTTGATAATAAGAACGCCCAGTTGTTGGGAGGATGAGCTAATCCTATTCACGAGCTAATCCAGGTACCTGTGTCACGAGCACAGGTACCACTGGGCTGCCGCAGAGGTTGCCCTTAGTAAATGACAGCCATGAGGAAGCCAGTCCCAGGGATAAGCCCTCCAAGGGGAGCAGGGCTAAGGGGTGGGGCTGGCCTCGTGAGGACCCGTCCCAGTTGCTGACTGGTGACCTGTGGCTTCCCACCTCCTGGCTGTGGTCTGTAGTCTTGCTCGTCAGAGTGTGGCATGTGAACCAGTAGAATTAGCATCACCCAAGAGCTTGCTAGAAAGGCAGACTCAGGCCCCGCCCCAGACCCACTGGGTCAGAATCTGCCTTTTAGCAAGATCTGCAGAGGGTTTGTGAGCTATTAAATTCGGGAAGCACCAGTCTGCAGGGGTAACCCCTGCCCTGAGACACGCACTCCGCCAAGTCCTTTTTATTCATTATCTCATTGAAAAAACCCTCTAGGGTAGGGACTCCTGTGACCCCCTTTTTGGCATTGAGGAAACTGAGGCTTAAAGAACTTTGAATGGCTTGGCCAAGGTCACCCATCTAGTAGGTAGCAAATCTAAGAGGAGAAACTGCTGCCACTGCCCTAATCCCAAAACTCAAAGGATGATAATATAACAGGAGACCCTTGAAATTCAAGTGGGAACACTCTAGGACCTCTTAAACGCCAATGTATAAATGTGGAATTGTTTGCTCAGGCTCCCAGCTTTCTCCTGAGTAACATTTTAGTCAAGGGACGATAAATGTGACTTTTGTTAATGTAGGAGCTCTCTCTTGAGGCCACTTTTCAGGGGGAAAAAAAGTTGTTTAATTTCAGAAGTTGTAGCCTTAGCTGCATTAACCAAGACCAACCCCACTGGGGTGTACGTTGTGGGTGGTCGCTGGGATGACTCGCTGAGTGACTTTCTCCAATCTCGTAATGCCCACCATTCACATTCCTTCCTCCACCAAAGACCAAATCACTGGATAACATCTTAGATTAGCCCTTCGGGATAATCTAGGAAGACCCCAAACCATTGAATCTGCTCTGAGTAAATAGTGATGTGATCTATTATCCATTCTGCAGAAAACTCCTGGAAGGTGAGGAGTGTCGGATTGGCTTTGGCCCGAGTCCTTTCTCCCTTCCAGAAGGACTCCCCAAAATCCCTTCCATATCCACTCACATAAAGGTCAAAAGCGAAGAGAAGATCAAGGTGGTAGAAAAGTCAGAGAAGGAAACGGTGATTGTGGAGGAACAGACAGAGGAGGTCCAAGTGACTGAGGAAGTGACTGAAGAAGAGGAGAAAGAGGCCAAAGAGGAGGAGGGAGAAGAGGAGAAAGCAGAAGAGGGAGAAGAAGAAGCGAAGTCTCCCTCAGCAGAAGAGGCTGCATCCCCAGAGAAGGAGGCCAAGTCCCCACTGAAGGAAGAGGCCAAGTCTCCAGAGAAGGCCAAGTCCCCAGTGAAAGAAGAAGCAAAATCTCCACCTGAGGTCAAGTCCCCCGAGAAAGCCAAGTCTCCAGTAAAGGAAGAGGCCAAGTCTCCAGCTGAGGTCAAGACTCCCGAGAAGGCCAAGTCCCCTGAGAAGGCCAAATCTCCAGTAAAGGAAGAGGCCAAGTCTCCAGCTGAGGTCAAGTCTCCTGAGAAGGCCAAGTCCCCAGTGAAGGAAGAGGCCAAGTCCCCCGAGAAGGCCAAGTCCCCAGTGAAGGAAGAGGCCAAGTC
>RJWJ010045811.1:0-11610 GCA_004363605.1 Indri indri | reverse complement strand
TCCACCTGGAGGTCTGATCAGTGTATCTGATCTGCCATGTCTAAAATCAATGTCTTGATCACCTGCCTGTCCTTTCCCAGCCTTGCTTTTCCCATTTCAGTAAATGGCAAATCCATCTTTTCAGTCTAGAAATCCAAATCTTCCTTGGATTTTCTGTTCTTTGCCATTCTCCACACACAGTCCAACTGTACCTATTGACCGTGCCACATTCTGGGGCTATCCAAAAACGGACCACCATCCAGCACCCCACTGCTACCACCCTGGCTCGTGCCAGCATCACCTTTCGCCTGGACTATTGTAACATCTCCTAATGGGCCTCTTTGGTTCCAGCCTTGCTGCCTGCAGCTTCCCGACACAGCAGTCAGAATGATCATTCTGAAACATGCATCTAGTAGGTCCCTCCTCCACTCCAGGTTTCCATCTCAGAGGAAAAGACAAATGTTTGACCACAGGCTACAGGGTCTACGTAATCTGCCCATCTCTTCACTCTCTGACCTCGTTTCCTATTGCTCTCCCTTGCTTACTCTGTGCCTGCCACGGTGACCTCCTGCTACTCCTCAATGGTGATAATCACACACCTGTCTCAGGACCTTTGCATACACTTTTCCTTCTGTCTGAACAGCTATCCCTCTGCTATCCGCATGATCTTCTCTTGAGGTCACTACTGAAACGTCCTCACATAAAACAAGCCTTCCCCCTCCCTTATCACAGACACTATTACTTGCTGCTCATACCCTGTTTTAATTTTTTAAATAATTCTTACCATCTGACATAGTATATATCTATTGGACACTGATTTGTTCTGTGATTGCTTATACTAAGTATATGCTCTGCCAGAGCAAGGATATTAGTTTGTTCATTGCTGTACCAAATGCCTGGATCAGTGCCTTGCCAATAGTGGGTGTTCAATAAATATTTGTTGAATGAATGAATAAATGAAAGAATATATATAGAACAATGCTTCAATACATTAAGGAGAAAAAATAAGATTGCCGTATTTGCATAAAAAGGGAGCACAAACATGTACATATCTCTATCCCAGGATTAAATATGAATTCCCAGGGGCATACAAAAACCTGGTAAGAACGGTTGCTTTGAGAAGGGGAACCCTCTCACTATATACTTGTGTGTTTTTTGCAATGTGTAAGTAACATCTTCCCCCAAAACAACAACTGAACAAATTATAGAACATTTTAGTTGAAAACCCTCTATTGAGCATTAGCTGTATTTTGTGGAAGAATCAGAACTTTGGGGAACCGGTATGTATTGCTGCCTTCCTGTGGAATAAGGGCTCTCACACAGTTTCTTTTTGCTTTTTTTTCCCTCCACTGTTTTTGTGTATTTTTGATAGCTTCTCTTTATTATAAGAAAAAAGGGTTGACATTTTTGGGTCATTTTGCTCCTTGCCATCTGCCACAGAAACCTTGACATGGGAATGAGCAAGGCACCATGTCAAGTTGGCAGCGTTCAGAGTGTGACTTTCAATCTGAAAAATCCCATCTCTGCAGCTCAGTCTCATTTTAAATGACCACGGTTTCCTGTGAAAGTCTGCCTTTTGTCTATTTAGCTTTTTTATTTTTTATTTCCTTTCCTGTGGCTTTCCCTCTATGGTTTTCCATTTCGGCTTCCTGTATCACAAATCTAATTGGGAAAAATGGACAAAAATGCCCAGGAGGATGGTTTTTGTCAGTGCCCCATTCTCTTTTGCTATGGTGTGTGCCCATGTGACCTCAAACACTCAACAGCCTGCTGGGCTTTCTGCCAGGGGAGTCTTCCCAGGCTTGTCTTGGGTAAGGAGGAGAATTTCATTTGCTCTTTTGTGGTTGTACTGAAACCTGCATATCTTGTGGATAAAGGTCTCAGAAATCTCTCAGTGGGCTTTAGCCCCAGCTTTAGAGGACAGATTTCTGAAGACACACCCTCCATTTATGAACACTGAGCAGAGACACACAGGCCACAGAAGTATTGGGTAAAGGTCCCTCTGATAGTCCCTTAGACGTCATGAGAAGTCCCCTAAATTGGCAGCTTCCATTGTGACCTTGTCCAAGCTAATTTTCTCCTTTGATTTCCAATGCAAATGAATCGCCATCCTTTAATATTTTGTCCTTGGTAGTATCAGAATTTCCCATTAATGCTGTTACATTTCCTTCCTCCCGTCCTGCCCAGTAGTCCCTGGAATCTTGGTGAAAAGTGTAAAACAAAACAAAAATATCGTGATGTAAAGTAACCACCTGGTTCTCCATCGTTCACACACAGGAGATGGGTGCCTAACAAATGTTTACCCATCACGATGCAGTATAACCAGAATACGTATGTTCATCATTTTCATCACTCTACACCCCCCTTCCATCATGCGTCCTTTCATGTTGCTGGTGAGGTTGGATCACGTCACTTTAGCTTATGGGTGAGCAGAATGGTGGCTTCTCAGATTCACTTGTAGGACCATCATTGACTTACCTCCCAGAGTGGGACTAGGATACTTAAGTGAGCCTAAGTGCTGAGTGATGCAGAGAGCTTCCCTGAGCCTCCTGCCTTGCAACTCCCCTAACTTTATCATCTCACACGGTTATAACTAAGTGGTCTAACCTTCAGTGGCACAGAGTGAAAAAAGAATACTTAAGACATCTGTTTTTTTAGAGTCATTTGGAACCAGAGTTAACATGAATGAAGTGATAAAGGTTATGTCCAAAATAATCACATGCTTGACTATTTGGATCTATGTGACTTAAATTTCTATTACCCTGCCGACAGAGTTAAATCTGTCTGTTAGGCAGGTGACAGACAGAGTTGATGAATGTTATTGCTCTTCCTGTTGTGTTTGTTTCCTCTCAAAGTAGCTAAAACAAAAGAAGATGTGCAAACAAGCCCTGGATGAGAAATATAGCAGGACCATGGTGTACTAAGAGGAGGTGACCTGCGCACCACACATTTCATGGTTTGAGATCTAAGTAAGAGTGAAATAGGAAGGGCTTAGGTGGGGTGATGTGGATGATGGATTTAATTGCCATATGGAACTGAACCACCTCTTGTCTTCATTCCCTGGAAAAGATTATCCAAGGGAGTCTCTTTTTTCCTTCAAAAGAGATCATATTTACATAAACCCTTAACAAATGTCTGTGTTCTTCAAAGCCTCTGGGTTGACCCAGGCTTGTTTTATGCAGCAACTTTTAAATCAAAATTGTGCTACTTTTGGGGTGAAGGAGAAATGGGAAATTATTGTTTGAAATGCAGTTACCATTTTGCAAGACAAAAAGAGTTCTGCATGGTGGTGATGGTTGCACAATAATGTTAATGTACTTAATGCTACTAACTGTGCGTTTAGAAATGGTCAAGATGGGATATATTTTGTTGTGTGTATTTCACACAATAAAAAAGTGTTTCTTTAGAGACATGTAGAATTACTCAACTTTTGGACATGAGGCTTGTGGTCACCTTAAGGGAACACAGGGAAGGCAGGACCAGAAGAGGTGCTAGGTTTAGGACCAATTCCTGCCTCCTGAGGCAGACCAGGTAATGAGAAATGAGCAGAGACCCAACTCCAGAGTCTTACTCTGGAGGTGCTGTGGGACAGGCAAGGGGGCATGGTGCTCCTGGGTCCAGCCTTTTTCAGAGTTCATTGAGACCCAATGACTGATTTGAGCCCAATCATGGGGAACCCAGCACCCAACTCAGAACTCTGAGCCAGCAAATTAGATACGTGCCTGTGAGTGACTGCCACCACCATCTGAGGGTCAGGCTGCAGTCAGAGGAGGAGGACAGCAGGTAGAAAGCTGGGCTTTGGGTCCTGGGCACTTTAGGACAGGGACTTTATTGTTGGAAGGGACAGATGGCCTACACAGAGAAACCAGCCAGCCACTAGGAGTAGGAGTTGGGGGCAAGACCATGTGTGATCTGTGGTCATTTCTGTATTCCCCCAAAATTTATATATTGAAACCTTAACCGCAGAGTGAGGTTAACGAGGTGAGGTCTTTGAGAGGTAATTAGGTTTAGATGAAGTCATGAGGGTGGGGCCCCTGTGATGAAATTAGTGCCCTTCATGAGGAGAAAGAGACCGGAGCTCTTCTTCTCTCTCCCATATGAGGACACATGGGGAAAGTGGCCCTTTGAAAGCCAGGAAGAAGGCCTCACTGAGGAACTGAACCAGCCAGCACCTTGATCTTAGACTTCTCAGTCTCCAGAACTGTGAGAAATAAATTTCTGTTGTTTCAGCCACTTGGTCTATGGAATTTTGTCATGACAGCCCAAGCATCTGAGACACTGGGGATGCCATGTGCTAGGTCTGACATCTGTGGAGAGGCCTGGGGAAACTACATGGGATTCCAGTGTTGTTCCTGTATTTCTGGCCCCTTAAACACTCATGGAGCCAAAGGTGACAAAGAGGCCACTAAAATAAGCATATGCAGCTTGGCCTGAGGCACAGCTGATGCTTTCTGTGGTCAAGCTAGCAAACAGAGAATAGTAATTTTGTGTGTGTGTGGTGGTGGAGGAGGCTGGAGAATTAGTAATAGGGGGATGAGTTGGCTAAAAAAAAACTATCTAAAAATGAATTCTGAATTTGCCCTGGGGAAAAAAGATCACATGCACATCATAAATATTTTCACTCATTATTGCATCTGTGAATTTTATCTGATTGAAGGAGGAGTGGAGTCAATGAACATTATAATCTATGCATCCAGATTTCTCCTTTGGCTTCATCGCCAGGTCCTCATGGTGATTTAAACATGCAGAAGGAGTGAGTAATCTTTTTTTTTGAGACAGAGTCTCACTCTGTTGCCCATGCTTGAGTGCCGTGGCGTCAGCCTAGCTCACAGCAACCTCAGACTCCTGGGCTCAAGGGATGCTACTGCCTCAGCCTCTCGAGTAGCTGGGACTACGGGCATGCGCCACCATGCCTGGCTAATTTTTTCTATATATTTTTAGTTGTCCAGATAGTTTCTTTCTATTTTTTAGTAGAGACAGGGTCTTTCTCTTGCTCAGGCTGGTCTCGAACTCCTGAGCTCAAACGATCCGCCCGCCTCGGCCTCCCAGAGTGCTAGGATTACAGGCGTGAGCCACTGCGCCCGGCCAGGAGTGAGTAATCTTGAACATAGAAAGGAAACAATGATTTAGATGCCATTGGGAATGTACTCATAATAAGAAGTAAAAATAGTAATCAGTAAGAAAAACAGTTAAAATATTTCATACAATTTTCCCAGGTTGTTACTGATGTCTGGATCCATGCTAATAAATGCATGAAAAATATTTCCATTGTTGTTTACAGTCTCTGCCATTAATCTTAGCCTGCTGATTTGCTTTTCTGTGGATTAAATTATTTCTGGTAAGTTTGTGTTCTTGCTCCTGAGTTAGATGCAAAAGTTTTCTGCCAAACTAAAGTTAAACTGCTTTTGGCAGACTTTAAAGTTGGATCAGTATCCAAGGAAATTGTGTTTGGCTTTGAGGGTTATGTGAACTTTTTCAAGATCAAGATTTCCTGTTCATTTTAATATTATTTGTGGCATCTGATTTCCCATCGGATGACTTTTTTGTGGTCATTCACCTTTGAATCATAGCTTGCTGTTCACAGAACCATGGCATCATGAGGCTCGAAGGGACCGTGAAATGTCATCTAGCCTGGCAGGGCCATGTCCATCTTCAGAGGAGTGTGGCTGTCTGTGCCTGAGTCAGAGCTGAGAACCCTTGCCTGGAAGCCTCGATATTCATCACTGAGGAGTTATGACCAGTGACCCTAACTAAATGGACAATTTTGTCATTTCTTTGTCATACTTTAAACATTTTTCCACCTGTTTTACCAGAGTAAGTTTTACTGGGAAAATATAGCATAGAGAGCATTGGGTTATGGAAACAGCTGCTTAGGTTAAATGTGACATTTGAGGAATACATAACCCGCAGCGGAGAGCTGAGCTAATTGAGATCATGCTTCTGAATTTTAAAGGTAACCTACGATAATGGTCTCCAGTTCCATCCAAATTGTTGCAAAAGGTATTAAGTCATCCTTCTTCATGGCGTGGAGTAGTATTCCATAGTATACACATGTCTCAGTTTGTTAGTCCAGTCATGAATTGATGGGCACTTGGGTTGATTCCACATCTTTTCAATTGTGAATTGTGCTGCAATAAACATTCAAGTGCAGGTGCCTTTTTGATAAAATGACTTCTTTTCCTTTGGGTAAATACCCAGTAGTGGGATTGCTAGATTGAATGGTAGGTCAACTTTTAGTTTTATGAGGAATCTCAATCCTGTTTTCCGTAGAGGTTGTACTAATTTGCAGCCCCACCAACAGTGTATAAGCATTCTTTTCTCTCTGCATTCACACCAGCATCTATTGTTTTTGGACTTCTTAATAAAAGCCATTCTAACAGGGGTAAGGTGATATCTCA
Organism: Indri indri; assembly: GCA_004363605.1. NCBI lineage: Eukaryota > Metazoa > Chordata > Mammalia > Primates > Indriidae > Indri > Indri indri. The sequence continues at coordinate 5,233 of RJWJ010045811.1, read as the reverse complement.
TTGTGGTTTTAACTTGCATTTCCCTGATAATTAGTGACATTGAGCATTTTTTCATTTGTTTATTGGCCATTTGTCTATCATCTTTTGAAAAGCTTCTGTTCATGTCTTTTGCCCACTTTTTAATGGGGTTGTTTGTTTTTTCCTTGATGATTTGCTTTTCTTCGTAGATTCTGGTTATTAGCTCTTTACTGGATGTATAACTTGTGAATATTTTCTCCCATTCTGTACATCGTATGTTTGCTCTGTTGATTATTTCCTTGGCTGTGCAGAGCTTTTTAATTTAATCAAGTCCCATTTATTTATTTTTGTTATTGCTGTGATTGCCATTGGGGTCTTCGTCATAAATACTTTGCCAGGGCCAATATCTAGAAGAGTTTTTCCAACACTTTCTTCTAGCATTCTTAGGGTTTCATGCCTTACATATAGGTCTTTTATCCATCTTGAATTAATTTTTGTGAGTGGTGAGAGATATGGATCCTGTTTCAGTCTTCTGCATGTGGCTATCCAATTTTCTCAGCACCATTTATTGAATAGGGCTTCTTTTCCCCAGTGTATATCGTTGTCTGCTTTGTCAAAGATTAGTTGACTGTATGTGGATCATTTTATATCTGTGTTCTCAAATCTGTTCCATTGGTCTAGGTCTCTATTTTTGTGCCAATACCATGCTGTTTTGATTACTATAGCCTCATAGTATAGTTTGAAGTCTGGTAATGCGATGTCTCCAGATTTGTTATTTTTGCTTAAGATTCCTTTGGCTATTCAGGCTCTTTTCTGGCTCCAAAGGAAGTGTATGATTATTTTTTTCTAGATCTGTGAAATATAGTGTTGGTATTTTGATGGGGATTGCACTGAATCTGTAAATCACTTTGGGTAGTATGGACATTTTAACAATGTTGATTCTACTGATCCATGAGCATGATGTGTTTTCCCATTTGTTTGTGCCATCTGCAATTTCTTTCCTCAGTGTATCATAGTTCTCTTTGTAGTGAAGTATCTAAAGAATGGAAACTGAACACTACATGTACTCACTATTAAATTGGAACTAACCAATGAGCACGCACATGCACAGAGGGAAGTAAAACTTGATGGAAATCAAGCAGGGGGAAAGGGGTGAGGTTAGGAGAAAACCTACCTAACAGGTACAATGGACACTATCTGGGTGATGGGCACACTTATAACCCTGACTCAAGCATAACAAAATGATACATCTAACCAAAACATTTGTACCCCAGTAATATTTTGAAATAAAAAAAAATAATAAAGGTAACCTGTCATTTTGCAAAGAAAGGAGGCTTGCCTGGTTAGCTAGAGCTCTCGTCCCTTTTTTTCCAACCACTGTTCACTGGTAGCTCTGTACCTAGTAAAACAATTTTTGTTTTAGAGTAAATATTGGAAGAGCAGCTGAGCTATTTTTCTAGCCAGAGAATAAATATTTCCTCATATAGAACAAAACTGTGAGACTCTACAATTGGATTATAAGCCAAGGCAGTTGAAAGCAAAATAGGAAGTGATTTTGGCTTTCGTTTCTGTCATCCACCAGATTTCAGTGAAGTGTATTTTCATTTATTCTAAGTGCTCACTGTATCAAAGAGTCTAAAATAGTTGTTTCTTGGAGGAGGTTTTAGTGGTACCTACTCTTCCCTAACAGTCTGCTAGAATTCAGTGTTCCTGCTTAAAATGGAGACAATACCCTGATGGAGATATATTGTAGAAGTGGATCTGGAAATTTTCTAGGATGAAATTTCTACCATTTTAGCTCTCAATAAGTTAATACCAGATTCAGCTCTGTTTCAGTCTGATTACGATGTTTTTTTTCCTCCCTGATCCTCCCATCTAAACATCTCATATTTTTGCTGTTTAGACTAGAGAAACACTATTTATCAAGAATGTTGAAGAAAGTCTGTTAATCAGATCTTCCCATTAAAATGGGGAAAAAGAATGGGGAAAAAGACAACTGTCTTTACAAACACACATCCGTTTCTGGTGTGCAGTTATCATTAAAGGCAGCTTTCGAAGGCGCTCTGCTGTCTATTGGTGCCAGTAGGCAAGATAAAACAGTTTTTTCAGCTAATCATCAATCTGCTTGAAATGATGCACAGACTGGTCTAAGAATAAATGTGTTAAAAAGGAAAGCAATTAGCTTTCCATATGGGTCGATGGAGTTTCTGCTTTGTAAAATTTCCAAGAGTTTAGGACCTGCCGATTCAAAAGTATTAAGATGAACTAGAAAGCCTTTTATGATCCCATCTGCCATCATTGTGCTGCGTTTTGCTTTTCGTAAAGTTAACATGATATGAGAGTAGTTATTTAATCAGTGTGGAATTAACCTGGACAAGATTTCTTTGCTTGTCGGGATAGTTTAGCGGACATTTCTCCCATCTGGTGAAAGTATAAAGAAAGGCACAAAAGTGGCAGTATTATTTAGTGATATTAATTATTCAGTTATTAGTAACAATATTATTAATGTAAATGACAGCCTCTGGAGTTGAGTTCTAGAAACTTTCTATAGTATCCTTTTGATTCCCAAAATAAATGACAGCGTACTAGATGATAATAATTCTAGTTCGTAATTATGTGTTAGGGTAATTCCAGCTGTTGTAGCACATAAAACTCAAAATATTAGTGAGTTTGTAGAGTAAAAATTTATTTCTTGCTCACTTAAAGTTCAAAATGAATATTCCTGATTGGCAAGTGGCTTTTCTCTAAGTGGCGATTCAAGAACCTTGGCTCTTTCCATCTTGTTGCTCTGTCTCCTTCAATGTGTGACGTCCAAGGTGCTTATCTTTATAAGCCAAACTGTGGAAGGGTAAAAAGCACGGCAGGTCGTGCATGGGAAGTTCTTACTGACTAGGCTTCATGCGCATCCCTCCTGCTCACATTCCATTGGCTGGAACTCAGGCATATGGGTACACCTACCTACCAGGAAGGCTGGGAAATGCAGCCTACCTGTGTTCCCAAGAAGAGGAAATAGGTTTGGTTAACAATTAGTCAGTCTCCACCCCAATAATCTAAGAACAGATTTATGTAAGCTATTAAAATGTACTTTTTGTTGTTATTGCTGTTATTTCATTTCCTAAATTTTAAATTGAAGAGATTTGCCTCATATACATAGTTATAGATACGCACCGCATAGTGATGTTTTGGTCAGTGATGGACTGCACATATGACAATGGTCCTACAAGATTATAGTGGAGCTTAAATGTTCCTGTTGCCTAGTAAAGTCATAGCCATCGTAATGTCACAGAGCAAGTGCAACACATTACTCACATGTTTGTGGTGATGCTGGTGTAAACAACCTACTACTCTGACAGTTGTATCAAAGTCTAGCACACACGATTATGTCTAGTACCTAAAACTTGATAATGACAATAAATGACTGTTACCAATTTATTTACTATACTTTTTATCATTATTTTAGAGTGTACTCCTACTTGTATATATATATATATATATAAAAGTTAACTGCCAAACAGCCTCAGGCAGGTCCTTCAGGAGGTGTTCCAGAAGAAGGCATTGTTATCGTAGCAGATAACAACTTCATGCCTGTTACTGCCCCTGAAGACCTTCCAGTGGGACAAGATGTGGAGGTGGAAGACAGTGATATTGATGGTCCTGACCCCATGTAGGCCTAGGCTAATGTGCATGTTTGTGTCTTAGTTTTTAACAAAAAAGCTTAAAAAGTAAAAAATTTAAAAATAAAAATAAGCTTGCGGAATAAGGATATAAAGAAAGGAAATATTTTCGTATGGCTGAACAGTGTGTTTGTGTTTAAAGCGAAGTGTTATTACAAAAGAGTCAAAAGGTTAAAAAATTAGAAAGTTTATAAAGTAAAAAACAGTTGCTGTTAGCTAAGGTTATTTTATTGTTGAAGGAATAAAATTTTTGATAAATTTAGTGTAGCCTAAGTGTGCAGTGCTTATCAAGTCTGCAGGAGGGTACAGTAGTGTCCTGTCTAGGCCTTCACGGTCACTCACCACTCACTCACTGACCCACCCAGAGCAACTCCCAGGCCTACAAGCTCCATTCATGGTAAGTGCCCTGTACAGATGTATTGTTTGTTATCTTTTATATTGTATTTTTACTGTTCGTTTTTTATGTTCAGATATGTTTAGTACATGAGTACTTACCATCGTGTTACGGTTGCCTACGGTTCAGTGCAGTGACATGCTGTATAGGTTTGTAGCCGAGGAACAATGGGCTATACCATACAGCCTAGGTGCATAGTAGGCTGTTCCATCTAGGTTTGTGTAAGTGCATCCTATGTTGTTCAGATAAGGACAAAATTGCCTAGCGACACATTTCTCAGAATATATGCCTCATTAAGCAACACGTGACTATGTTTTAAAATACTGGGAAACATTTTTCTCTGTGAGGTTTTTATTCCTACAGGTGGGAGAGATCAAAAAGGAGGTGTCTGTGAACTGCTGTGCAAATATCCTCAAGCAACGAGCGTATTCTACAGCTTTCGAAGAGCAATTAGCAATTACAGTCTCTAAACTAAAGCAATAGCAAGTGGATACGAGAGAGGGAACCCACTTTGAGAGAAATTTCTCAGGTGAAATGGGTACAACTTGACATCTCAGTGGATTTGAAGTATCAGGGAGAGAAGAGTCAAGGATCATTCTTATTTTTTTCATTAAGTGAGCAAAGAAACTTGGAGTAAGTTTGGGAAAAGGAGAAGATGGATAATAAATTCAATTTTACACATATGAAATTTGAGGTGGCTGGAGGAAAAATATGGTCATAGTTGGAAATTAATTCTATAATTAGGGTAGATAAAGGACTCGGAGCATTTGAGTATCAGTCAGGTCTTGGAAGTCAGGGATCAGCTCAGTTCACCCAGAAAAAATGCAAAAAGAGAATCGTGCTCTGGAGAACCCAGGCAGACTCATGGCTAATCAGATCCATTAGATTTAGCATTTGGAAGAGACATGGTGATCTTTTTAGTAAAGCAGGGGGAGGCCAGGAGCCAGATTGAGAGGGACTGTGAAATAAATGGAAATTGAGGAGGAGTTGAGGGAAGGCAGTGGCCGTAGAAATAAACACGTATCTTCACTCTCATGAGCAGCGATAAGGCAAACGCTGTGCAGAGTCCAGCCACTGGTGCTTAGCAATGTTGTCATTGTCATTATTGATTATTTCTTCCCTGCTTTTTACATATAAAGCAACACGTGAAGAGTTTGTTGGCATTAATTCCATCTGAGGAAGGAATATGCAAACTATATCTTCATGG
>RJWJ010045810.1:0-11609 GCA_004363605.1 Indri indri | reverse complement strand
CAAAATATGACAGCACACACACACACACACACACACACACACACACACACACACACACAAAAGCTCTACAACAAAACTTACTGTTCCCCTGAAGCCACCTGGCCAAAAAAGGACAAATTAACTTTCTTTTTCTCTTTTTTTTTTTACATTTTTTACAGGGGGAGTTCTCACTCTGTCACCCAGGCTGGAGTACAGTGGTGCAATCACAGCTCACTGTAACCTCAGATTCCTGGGCTCGATCAATTCTCCCACCTCAGTCTCCCAAGCAACTAGGATTACACGTGCATGCCACCACACCTGGCTAATTTCTGTATTTTTTGTAGAGACGGGGTCTCATTGTGTTGCCCAGGCTGGTCTCTAACTCCTGGCCTCAAGTGATCCTCCCACCTTGGCCTCCCAAAGTGCTGGGATTGTAGATGTGAGCCACTGTGCCCAGCCCAAATGAACTTTCTTTTCTACATGAACGGTGATAGATAGCCAGCATGTAGATCCAAGAATGCAATATTAAAAAATCCTTAAGTCATACATATTTTGAAATAATTATGTTTACCACATATAAGATTCATTTAACAAGTACTAGATGCACAAAACACATAATAAAAAAGTACTAGATTTTTTTTTATTTTTTATTTTTGGAGACAGTCTTTCTCTGCTGTCCAGGCTAGAGTGCCATGGCATCAGCCTAGCTCACAGCAACCTCAAACTCCTGGGCTCAAGTGATCCTCCTGCCTCAGCCTCTGGAATAGCTGGAACTACAGGCATGTGCCACCATGCCCCACTAATTTTTTCTATTTTTAGTAGAGATAGGGTCTTGCTCTTGCTCACGCTGGTCTTGAACTCCTGAGCTCAAGCAATCCTCCCACCTCAGCCTCCCAGAGTGCTAGGACTACAGTCATGAGCCACCATGCCTGGCCTAAAAAAGTACTAGAAATCTAAAGTATTCAAAAAAAGGTAGTTTTCTATACATTTGAACAGATACTGCAATAATTATTATCACAAAGTTCTTCACCTCTTGGGAACTTGAGCTGGCCAGGGTGAGGGTGGATTTTTATAAATCCTCAGGGCAGTAGTGGTCAGGTAGAGACCTTCTCTAACATTCCATCTTCAGGACTAAAGAAGAGAAAGGACACACTATTCTTCCTGGGTATGGAGCACACCGTAAAGATTATGAGAAAGTCAAACAAGGATAATAATAGCCTCATTTGCTGAGCATGCTGTGGGTCCCAGGCACTGCACAAAGCACTTTTATGGCAAACTATCATCACCCCATGGTGGCAGTATTTTGGGCCCAAAATGTCAAAGAGAAGACCATTTCACTTTATAATGCAAGAGCCCAGATTCAAGGGTCCAGAGCATCATGTATAGCCAGCAAACCATGTTCCAAAGCTGGGGTCCTTGAGGCCCTGCCCTCCATGTGGGTGTTTCCAAATCAAATGTATAAGAAATCGGGCTGGGCACAGTGGCTCACGCCTATAATCCCAGCACTCTGGGAGGCTGAGGAAGGAGGATGGCTTGAGCTCAGGAAGTCAAGACCAGCCTGAGCAAGAGTGAGACCCCGTCTCTACTAAAAATAGAAAAAATTAGCTGGGTGTCATGACATGTGCCTGTAGTCCCAGCTACTTAAGAAGCTGAGGGCAGGAGGATCACTTGAGCCCAGGGATTTGAGGTTGCTGTGAGCAACAATGACACCAGGGCAACAGAACAAGACTCTGTCTCAAAAAAAAAAAAGTATGAGAAATCAGCAAGCCTTTCCATTACTGGCTGTCCATGGAAGCTTTTGCTCATCTCAACAGTGTGCTCACCAATAAAACTGGACAGATGAAACAGGAAGCATTACAGTTTCCTTCTCCCTGATTGTTCTGTGGCAAACGGTGCTTCCAAAGGTGACCACAGAACTCCTCCCATCCCACAGGCGCTTCTGGTACCTTGTATTCCTCTACCAAGAGCTCAAATCTAATTCTCTGCTTCTTGAATCTGGGCAGGCTTGGCATTTGCTTGCAGCCAAAAGAATGTAGCAAGTGTCTCATGTGAATTCCAAGGCTGGGTCATAAAAGGAGATGCAGTTTCCATCTTGGTAGCTGGAATCTTGAGCCCAAAGTAAGAAATCCGACCGTCACTCCCACCCTGAGGCCACTGTGCTGAGAGAAAGCCCAGGCCACGTACAGGTGTTCTGGCCAACAGCCCCAACTGAAGTCCCAGCTGATGGCCACCATCCACTGTCACAGGCACAAGCGAACCTTTAGAGGATTCCAGGCCTCAGCCCTTGTTCACCACACCAGCTGAGGCCCTGGACACTGTGGAGCAGAAACCGGCTGACGAGGCCAATGCAACTCCTAAAATGTTACAACAAGGACATCAATGACACTCTCATTAATGAGCGCTGTCACCTGTAAGAGTATTTGTGATGAGTCAGTGCCCAAGAAAACTTGTATTTCCCTGAAATCTTACAGCTCCTACATGACAGACCCTTGATGAAAATAAGGACTAAATGACCCAAAACTTGCAAAGTTCACAGCTCCGTGGAAAAGCTGGACTAGAGAACGTGGTTGGTGCCACAGGGCAAACAGGAGGCTCCTGGCATCACCTCTAAGTCCAGGTCTTGGAACCGCCAGAGGGGAGAATTGGATCTGCTAAGTCCCATTGGCAGTTCATGGTCCAGCAGATAGTGGGCAAGAAATGGGCTATTAAAGAGACTGGTTCTACCCCAGATGTGCTTCCCCCTGAAAGAAAACTGAGAGAAGAGCCCTGGCTCTTTCCAGTGTGTGACGCACAGTGGTGTGCTCATGGGCGGGAAACAGAGACGGAGACAGGGAGTTACTGAAAATAACATGGCAGCCACCACCCATCCTAAACGAGGCCAACGCACCTCGCCACTCTCCCTGTCAGAAAAGACTCACTCCTCCCTGGAGGCAGGTCAGCATAGTGGGTGGAGAAAAACACAGTCTTCACCCCAACACTGCCCCTCCAGGAGAAGGGAGAGGAAGGCTCCTCCCCTCAACGTGGGCTTGAGAATGGAGGAAGAAAATCCCGCCAAAACCATACAAAGGGTTGTAGGTACAGTTGGCCCACGCTTCTCTCCCACGCACTTGAGTTTTCATGGCTTCCCTCTCCTCAGAGAGTGAGCTCACCAATTCTCTGGAAGGCAAGCCCAAAATAATGAAGGCCTCCCACGTGTCCACAACTAGACGCCTCCTGACTGCTCGGAGAGGAAGCCCTGGGCTTGAGCTCACTGGGCTCCTTTCTCGCACCTGAAGAAAGACAATTGGAGGACAGGCAGGGCTGGCTCACCTCCCCTCTGGCCACACGCTGCTTGGCATGAAGTGAGAACTCGTTCTGGTGAAGTGCTGGCTGTGGGGGAGGGAAAGGCCAGGGTCATTCGATGCCAGGGGAGAGCAAAGGGGACTCACTGCCTGTCACTAGGAGAGGGGACAACGGAACAACCACAGAAAAGCTCGTCCCAGACACACCTTCCATGGAAGCTGGTAGGCAGTGAGGAGGGACCACCAGGCTGCTTTGTGGGGGTGCCCCTCCTCCTGGTCCCTGTCCCCAGCACCAGCCCTCCATGCTCTGTGCCCAAGTCAGGCAGGAAGATGCGACTGAGCAGGTGAGTGGCAAGCATGCTGGGGCAATTGTATTCCTGGAGCTCCTGCCCCAGAAAAACAAAAACCAGGGACTGCATTGTAAAATAAAAAGAACAAATGCCCCTCTTCTGTTGACAGTTTCTGAAGGCCCCTGTGCCCCCCAGCCCCATTTCCCTAAGCGCACCATCAGGCTCCAGCGAAGTCCAGCTTGGACGCCTTGTCTCATCTGTTACCAGCTACGGATACATCCTTGCGAGCCTGGCACAGTTCCCTGTACACAGTAGGTGCTCTGCAAATGTTAGTCAAATCAAGGGAAACCTTGGGCATGCCCATGTGGATTTTAAGACCCTGCCCCACTCTGACCCTGAGCCTCCACATCCCAGAGTTGTCATGGTCCCTGCCTGCACACCTGCACACAAACACCTCTAGGCGTCCATAGGCTGAGCAGGGCCAACTCTGCCTTGGTGAGTGCAACCAGCAGGGTGGACGTCCCCCAGCCAGCTTCATCCAGCCTTCAGAAGCCGTCCCATGTAGGAGCCCTGAGCCCTTCACACAGGGGCTCATGACAGCCCCGTCACCAGGGAATTAGCACACCTGCCCTCTTCTCCTTAGGGCTCTGCAGAGCACAGCACCCCCCCGCCGCCCCCCGCCGCCGGGTGTGGGGATTGCAGGGACCAAAATAATCTCTCATCGGCCTCAAGGGCAGCTCGCCCCTAGCACTGGGCCTCATCCTGGTGAAGCTTCCCCCTCCTGGCAAGGATGCGCTGGAGAGAACATCACATTAGCCACGAACCAACTTGCTTTATCATTTACAACAGCTGGCTTCACCCACAGGGCTCAGGGCACATCTGCAGCCACGGTTAGGGGCCTCATGTGCCCCCGGCTCCAACTTGTGCTTCATGCAGGCAGTCCCTGCCCAGTGAGGGTGAGCCAAGGGCCCACGAGCCCCTGGTCCAAGGTACATATGGGAATAGATGGCAAAAAGGGGCCCTTAACTTGACCAGTGATGCACCGACAGGCTTCCCACCCTGGACTGCCTCTTCTTCCCCAAAACAATAAAGCAGACGAAGCGTCTGCTGTGTGTGGGGCATGTTCAAAGTACCAGAGCTATAGCAAAGCAGAGAGCAAAAACCACTGGCAGCCGCTGCGTTCGCCCAGCCTTGCACCTGGCGCCTGCTGGAGAGCAGCTGGCTGCAGTGCGGTGGTCGCATCAGAAATGATTTCTGCCACATTCATCTCTGGCAACCCCCAGCGTCTGACTCACCCAGCCACCCTGATCCTTCCCTGCCAGCTGCAGTGGTCTGATAAGGCCACAAATCTTTGGAGCTCCCAGCCGTGGCAGAGAGAGCCCAAGCAGCCCATGGTTGTCAGGTTTCCTCACAGCCTTGGGATCTGGCTTGGTGGCAGGGCATGAGGAAGGCTGTACCCTGAGCCATCACTATTCCGTATTCCAGCCACCTGTGCTCCAAGCCACAGGATAAAGCCCCAAGCCCACAGAACTCTGAGTCTCCAGGACACAGACATAAGCTGTAATGCAGGTACAATGCCGATGGGGTGAAGGAAGACATTTGGGTCACCTTTAACTCCTGGTTAAAAAAAGAAAAAAAGAAAAAGCAATCTCCTGGTCTGTGTTTTTCTGACAAATCCCAGCCACATCCTGGCCTGAGGCCCAGGGCCCAAGTAGTCTAACTTCCCTTTCATCCCCGAGCAAAAGAGAGCAGACTCGCTTTGCGCCAGATGCTCATTTCTGAAAGTCTTTGCAGGAAAGCCTGAAATGCACACTTTCAGGCCTGAGGACCCGAGGGAAGCCGCTGGCCCCGCAGCTGGGGATGCAGGTGTCCTTGTCAGCCTCTCAGCGCTGGCACCAGGGAGTGCACGCATCGATGTTAGCGAGAACGAACGGGAAAGGTGCAGCGCGGGGCTGCCTGGCCGAGTGGAAAGAAAGCCACCCAGGCAGCGACAGAATCAAGGTAAGAGCTGTTGGCTCATCTGGGCCACGTGCATAAAAGCAAAGCCAAGGTCTGAGCTTTGCCTCCAGAGGGGTCTGGGCAGGCACTGGGAGCTGCCCGATAGGGGGGCAATTCAAACTAATGAATCAACTGATTGACTCCAAGCTCAATTGAAAATCACAGAAACCAGGCTCAGTATTTGTGCCAGGGATGCCGCATGTCTCTCACAGGACTCGCTTCCGGCTTCCTAAAGGGTCTGCTGGGTGCTCCTTATTTCCAGTTGTGTGTTCAGTGTTAGCGAACTGGGGCAGCCTCGTGACTGCAGTGAGGTGCTCGGAGCAGGGCAGCACTGTTTCGAACAGACACCCAAACACCTGTTTTTCTTGTTAAGTAAAAACAAGTTGATAGTCACAGCAAAACCATGAAAGAAAACCACAAGTGACCTAAGGATTTCTGACTCACCCCCAAGCCTGGGTACTTTGTGACATTCCACCAAAAGCCATCAGCCACCTGCAGCGGCTGAGAACTGCTGATCAGCAGTCCTTTTGTCTCCCTCACCCGGGGTAATTACCCATGTGTGCCCTGCCCCCAGATGGCTCTTGCTGTCAGAAAAAAAAAAAAAAAAGAACAGAAAAAAAAAACCAAAACCACCTTCCCCCTAAGCCCAAGTGACTAAGAAAAGCTGGCAGGGACCCTCCCTCAGACCATAATTGTGGGAAAGCTCTTGCAAAACAGTTTTCTCTGCAAGATAAATGTGTCTGTTGCCAGCAACCAAGTGCCACACCCAAGAGAAAGGGTGAGAGATTTCCTTCAAGAAACTTCCAGAAAACACCAGGAATGGGTGCTCCTCTATGCACTGGGAATAACTGTGAGGAGTTACACACTGAGAAAGATTTTTCTGTTCTTAGTACGACATCTGCGCTATTCTAGAAACCAGTGTTTCGAAGCCCCAGCGCAGGCCCGGACTTGGTAACCGCCTGTGGGCCGAGGGTCCGCCACCGCCAGGCACTAGCTGAAGCCCTTTGGCTGCCTGATCGATAACTGCCACAAGCCGGATGTCCAAGAAAGCACAGGGGCCGGCCAGGCAGCAGAGCCATTCTGGAAGAGGTGATGGGTGCGAAAGTTGCCACACTCTGTGTCACACAGCTCAGGTCTCACGGTCACACCTGGTGGGACGTGGGACGGGCCGCAAGCCAGAGGCCACCTTCCACTGGTCAAACTGCATATGGATGGCAGTAGGCTATGAGTTGCCTGTCCCCAGACGCTGCCCACTATGGCTGCCCTGTAGGGGACTGGGACCCTCTGACCCGGGACAGGAAAGGGCTCAGACCCCCTCCTCTGCCCCCAATGCCCTTGGGCCTCTAGAACCTTCATTCACCTGCACTGCTGTGCCCCGCATCTGGCTGGGCTCCCTGTGAGTCCCCAGTCTGCCCAGGGACACCTTTGTTCCCTAAACGCTGACCAATGGGTGCAGTGTTCAGGGCCTCGCTGCCAAGGCAGCAGCTAGGAACTCAGAAACACACAAAGGACAGGAGCGTGAAGGGGCTGCCCCCAGCACCAGGGCGAGGGCAGCGTTCCCAGTCTCATGTGCAGGAGCTGCCCCTGGTGTGAGCACCACCCGAAGGCACACGGAAACCACTCTCTGCTCAAGGAAAAATATCTCCTTCAGAGGCCCATCCCACATACCAAAAATCCCCCATCAGGATCACCCTCGGTGATTCCAGGTTGTGGACGCTGCTCGTTCTGTGGGAAGGTAACATTCATCCAGCACCTTCTAAGCTTTCGCTGCATTTCCATTATGTGATGTTTCAATAAATGACCACGACCACTTAAAAGGTGGGCAAGTCCATTGGCCCATTTTATAGTGAAGAACTCGAAGCTGAATGAGGTTGAGTAACATTTGCAGGGCCACCTGGAGCCCAGTTCAATCCCATGGACACCAGACACGTCAGCCCATCGCCCTGCAGCGTCACCCGCCTAGCGCAGCAGAACGAGCTGTTTCTCAGAGCTGTTTCTCATGGTCCTGCTGGCACCAGGAGAGGCCAGAGCCCTGGGGGGAGAAAGCATCTGGAGGGCCTAATGCTTGGCCCTCTGCCCCAGGGTGGTCCCAGGCACTCAGGCATCTTGGGAGAAGGTGGAGGTGGGTGGTTCAAACAGGGTTTTGCTCCCTGGAAGGTGTTCTTTGGGCAACATCCATCACTTCATTTTAGCATCACAAACATTGGCTCGCGTATGGCTGGCTGCAAGCATCATGTTTTTAGCTAAGACATTTCTACAAATCTTTTTTTACGGTCATTTACAAGAAACAGACCTAAATTTGAGAATTGTAATGTTCTGCTTCTCTGGTGCTCTGAATCGACATCACTCATGAGGCTCTAAACTCAGCAGGAAAAAAAGCCTCTGGATCTGAAGAGAAAAATCACGTCAGACAGCCAACACTCCTTCTCGAGACACCCTAAGGACTGCCTTCTCAGTGTCTGTGTGCTTACGATGATGTGTAGAGCGACAATTTTTACATCCCTCAGAGGGAACATGCAGCCTGGACCTGGGCGTGCTCGGGACGCTCTGGCGAGAACAGCAAGAAGGAACAGCGGCGGGACCCGGGGGGCTGCACTCCTGCTGCATGTGACTGCTCGTCACAGCTTGGGTGACAGGCACTGTACCATAACTGCTGCTCCCACCAGGTCTGACACAGGCACATTCTCAATATTCATTCATTTCCTTCCCCTTTTTTGGCCAAGAGTTCTGTAAATGACAAGTCAAATCTTGATCACTCTCTTCACCCCAGCAATCACAGGAAGAATGTGAAACGCAAAAATGGACCCTTCTCACCCCCACCGCCCCCAGCTGAAGTTGCTGACCTGTGCTGCCTGCCTCAGGCATCTATCTTTGGAAGAACCATTCTGGAAAGCGCTTTGGCAATCTGGGTTAACAGCCTTTATAAAGGAGTTCGTATGGCAATAACCCTTCTGGCAAACCATTAGAAAGGAGTCAGAAACTTGGACTTACTTGCAAAGATGCTTATTTAAGCTTTATATTATACATAGTTGTAAGAAGCTGGCAACAGTATGTTTGTCCCACAATATGGGAATGGTTAAATAATGGTGGTACATCCATAAAATGGAATATACTGCAGCAATAATTTCAAGATGGTGTTTTTCAAGACTATTTAATGATACAGAAACATCGTTATGGTACAATGTCCAGTGGAAAGCTATGGCACAAAACTTATACCCAATGAATTCCGAAACAACAATAAAATTACATGTGTGTATGTAGACATAGAACTGGAAAGAAATATGACAAAATGTCAAAAGTGGGTATTTCTGCTGAGATTATGGTTCATTTTTATTTTCTTCTTTCTCCTTTATTTTTGTCTATATGTTGCCTTGATAATTTTTAAAAGCTACTAAAAAGAAATTTCCACCAAAAATTACAAGAAAAAAAATTCCCATAGTTAATGGTACAAAGTTTGGATTGATTGGAATTTCTCCTTAACCACTGCTGTAGGAATCAGAGCCCCTGCCCTGGGGTGGCTTTGCCCTGTCAGACTCGAGCCTGGTGCACGCTGCCAGCCCCCTATCCCTGTCCCCAAGAGCAAAATGGGTCAGGGGCCAGGGGTGAGAAGCAAAGGATTACAATAATGCCCAAAACCCAAAACAAAATGTTAGCACACCAGACTTAGAAGATCCAGCTCTTCATTGTGTCTTTGGGAACTTTTTAAAACCCTGTAATGGGCCACAGGAAAAGGTTACACAACTATTCTGTTTACATTGAGAGATTTAAAATAAAGAATAGGTGTCAAGTATAAGCTGCAGGATACATGCAGTTGCTGAAAATGCTCATCCACCCAGTGTGGAACATGAGGAAGGTGACAGCTTTGTCTTCCCCAAGACAGCTCTGCTCACCTGGAGTGCCGTGGCAGTTCTGAAGCCCCGTAGCTGCAGCAGAGAGGAAGGTCGGCACTGGTCAGTGTGTCCTAGCTGGAGGCAGCAAGCAGGACAGACAGGTGTGTCTTCCCTGGTGAGGAGCCGGGCCGCACTGAAGACCTGTCCCCAAGGTGGCTGCATTCAACTCTGCATGATCATCCGCACACCCCTAAAGTCCTCCCATCTGGCTTCCTCCTCTGCCCCTTTATGTGTTCAGGTACTGAAACTTGCTTCTCCTATACAGGTCAAAGAATCTAGCTTCATGCATGCCCCCAATATACAGACAAAGAAGTGCAAGGAAAGCCCTGTCCCTGATGCAAAAGTCCCCAGGAAGGGTGTTCTGCACCCCTCACGCCTGAGCCCCTGGAAGTAGGGAACATGGCTTTGTGTGGCCAGCCTGGGAGTCAGCCCAAGTCCATGGCAATGTGCCCCCAGGAGGGGGCAGATCCCAGTCAGCCTCGAGTCTTCAGTCCACAGAGTCAGCCAGGCCACCGAGGCACAGAGAGTCCTGAAGGAGGGCCACTTGGAGCTCCGGCCACCGCCAGGACAGTGGGAAGGACTCCCTGCCTCTTCTCCTCTACGGGCTGCAGGGCCTGCAAGATATGTCTCTGATCACTGCCTTTCTAGACTTGGGCTTGGAGACAATCAAACCACATCACGAGTGAAGACTTTGAAGGGTGAAGAAGCTATGTAAATGCAAGTTATTTTGATATTTTTTTAAAAAAGCTTCTTTCCCACCACATAATGTAATAAACCTTGGGATGTAGTCACTGGTGACATCAGCTAAGAGTCCGGTGCTTCCCGCTCCAAGCTGAAGAAGCAGGGTGGGTGGGAAGGAATAATTCTGCCCCCTTCTGTTGCCGGCTGTGCGCTCAGCTGAGCCCAGCTCCCCTAAAAGCATAACTGTGGGCAGGGGGTTCAGAGGCTGGGAGTTGGCTGGTCTAATGGCAGCAGCTCAGAGGAGAGGCCGGGGCTGGCTGTGGGGACTGCTGGGGCATGCGCTGGGCAACAGGGGACATTATCGACACGCTGTCCTATGCTCCACACCCACAGGGAGCCTGCAACAACTTCAGTTGCTTTAGGATGAAGTTTGGGTTTTGGACAGGAGCTTTTCTGGAAGCCACGCTCGCGAAGCTGGTGGCAGGGCTCTGCTGCCCGAGGCTTTCCCTCCTAAAGCAGGTCTGAGCAGAGGCTGTTCGGACCAAGGTCAATGGTGCATGCTCTGCCGGCAACAATGTTCACATCACAGGGTTTGAGAGCAATATTTCCCAAAATGTGTCCCCCCGTCATCACCATCACCATCACCACAGAAAGGGGGCTGTGGTCAGAAAGCAAGTGAAACGCTTGCTGGACACCACACAGTTCTCTTCCTGCAGGTATTTCCAGAGTCTGTAATATGCTGTCAAATTTGTAATTGAGAGGACGTGGAAGACCAGTATTTCCCAGGCATACTTGACCCTGACCCTTCTCGGTGAAACATCCACTAGTTATTATTAATAATACTATTCTTAGTTTTAGAGAAGAAAGTGAAGCCAAAACGTGAAGGAATTTGCCTGAGGTCACATGACCTGTTTTCTCAAAGTCAGACGCAGCCCCAGACCTCTGTCTACTCCCCGTCAGACTCACCTGGGTCTGAGTGTCCCCTGCCCCCCGGTAACCTCCCAGTACCGCGACCATGTTCCCACTCAGTGAGGTCCCCCTCCACATCACCCCAGACTGAACACTCCTGAAGGTCCTTGTTGTAGCTGAGCCTTGGCCGTGCGCCCCAGTGCCAAACATACATATTGATCGTGCGTTGCTTGGAACCACTACACCAAGGCTCACCTAGGCATTGATTTATGTGATGGTTCAATCCATCAGGCAGCTGGCAGAACAGGAGAATCTAACCAAAACAGTGGACTTGGAAATCCCTCTGACTCCCACCTCACAATACCCTCCCTTGCTCACCTGGCTTGGCTCACAGCCAGACTCCAGCAGGCACCCACTGGGGATGTGGATGAACACCCTCCTGTCCAGGACCAAGGGCAAGCCCTGGCAGAGAGAGTCTTGTTTAGCACCCTCACAAGACAGCTGGTTAGTGTGAACTTGTTTTTTTTTTTCAGTAGAGACAGGGTCTCGCTCTTGCTGAGGCTGGTCTCGAACTCCTGACT
>RJWJ010045809.1:0-11609 GCA_004363605.1 Indri indri | reverse complement strand
AAAACAATTCTAGGCAATAAAAACGAAATGGGAAGTATCAACTTACCAGACTTCAAACTTTATTATAAGGCTGTGGTAATCAAAACAGCTTGGTACTGGCACAAAAATAGAGCCATTGACCAGTGGAACAGAACTGAGAACCCAGACATAAAACCATCCTCAGACAGCCACCTAATCTTTGACAAAGCAGACAGAAACATACACGGAGGAAAAGAATCCTTATTCAATAAATGGTGCTGGGAAAACTGGATGGCCACATGTAGAAGACTGAACCAGGATCCACACCTTTCACCTCTCACAAAAATCAACTCACGCTGGATAATAGATTTAAACCTAAGGGGTGAAACTATTAGAATTCTAGAGGAAGATGTTGGAAAAACTCTTCTAGACGTTGGCCTAGACAAAGAATTTATGAAGAAGACCCCAAAGGCAATCACAGCAACAACCAAAATAAATAAATGGGACCTGATCAAATTAAAAAGCTTCTGCACAGCCAAAGAAACTGTCACAAGAGCAAACAGACAACCTACAGAATGGGAGAAAATTTTTGCATGCTACAAATCCAATAAAGGGCTGATAATTAGACTCTACTTAGAACTCAGGAAAATCAACAAGAAAAAAATCAAAGAACCCTATCAAAAAGTGGGCAAAGGACATGAACAGAAACTTTTCAAAAGAAGACAGAATAACTGCCAAAAAACATATGAAAAAATGCTCAACATCTCTTATCATCAGGGAAATGCAAATCAAAACCACCATGAGATATCACTTATCTCCAGTGAGTATGGCCTTTATCAAAAGTCCCAAAACAATAAATGTTGGTGTGGATGCGGAGACATAGGAACACTCATACACTGCTGGTGGGACTGAAAACTAGTGCAACCTCTGTCGAAAGCAATGTGGAGATACCTTAAAGAGAGACAAGTAGAAGTACCATTCGACCCAGCAATCCCATTACTGGGCATCTACCCAAAAGAGCAAATGATACTATATAAGAAAGACACTTGCACCAGAATGTTTATAGTAGCACAATTCACAATTGCAAAGATGTGGAAACAACTCAGGTGTCCATCAATACATGAGTGGATTAATAAAATGTGGTATATGTATACCATGGAGTACTATTCAGCTTTAAGAAACAATGGTTATATAGCACCTCTTGTATACTCCTGGGTAGAGCTGGAATGCATTCTAATAAGTAAAGTATCACAAGAATGGAAAAAGAAGCACCACATGTACTCACCATCAAATTGGTATTAACTTATCAACACATAAGTGTACATATAAGAATAATATCTATTGGATGTCGGGCGAGGGGAGGGGGAGGGGACGGGTATACGCATAAACAAAGAGTGCAATGCGCACCATCCGAGGGATGGACATGCTTGAAACTCAGACTTGGGGGGAAGGGGGGGAAGGGCAACATATGTAACCTAAACATCTGTACCCCCATAATATGCTGAAATAAAAAAAAAAGAAAAAAAAAAAAAGAAGTGGCACTGAGGGAAGGAACCAGCATTTCTCCAGTATTGCCAACTTGCCAAAAACAAACAAACAAAAAGAAACAATATACAGTTGACCCTTGAACAATATGGTATGAACTGCACAGGTCTAGTTATACACATATTTATTCAATAAAGGTTACACTGAGTGTGCCTCCCTCTCTTGCTTCCCCTTCTACTTCCTCCTCTTTCCTCTCTGCCACCCCTGAGATGGCAAAACCAACTCCTCCTCTTTCTCCTCCTAAGTCTGCTCAAGGTGAAGATGATGAGGATGAAGATCTTTATGATAATTCACTTCCACTTAACGAATAATAGCAAATATATTTTCTCTTCCTTATGACTCTTAATAAGATTTTTCTTTTCTCTAACTTACTTTATTGTAAGAATACAGTATGGAATACACATAACATACAAAATGTGTAATATGTGTTAACTGACTGTTCATGTTATTGATAAGACTTCTGGTCAACAGTAGGTTACTAGCAATTAAGTTTAAGGGGAGTCAAAATTTACATGTGGATTTTTGACTGTGCAGGGCATTGGTGCCCTTAACCCCCACATTATTCAAGAGTAAATTGTAATCACATATCTCTTTTGTTTTCTTTTTCAAAATCATTAAAAATAATTGCATACAACTATATATGCATATATACGTATACGGGGAGATACACAGACACATACACTGTATATATAGAGGGAGACATGTAATTATGTAGTTGTAATATCTAGAGATACATAGATATATAGTTGCGATATATAGAAATATATTTGACAATAGCACATAGTAGATGTGGAAAAAACTGAATTGGAGTAACAAAATAACAATAGTTTAAATTTTAATTCACAGGAATAAATAAAGAGAAGTAGAAATTATAAATAAGCACAGAGGGAAGTAAAACTCAGTCAAAATCAGGCAGGGGGGAGGAGGGGGGAGGGGAGAGGTGAAAACCTACCTAACAGGTACAATGAACAATATTTAGTTGATGGGCACACTTATAGTTGAGACTCAAGCATTACAAAAGCAATCCATGTATCCAAAACATTTGTAACTCCATAATATTTTGAATTAAAAAAAGAAAAAAAAGCAAATTCTAAAATTATGTATTTACTCTACCTGTTCTTTTTTCTGAGACCAGGTTTTGCTCTGTTGCCCCTACTAGAGTGCAGTGGTATCATAATAGCTCACTGTAACCTCAAATTCCTGGGCTCAAGCCATCCTCCTGCCTCAGCTTCCCTGGTAACTGGGACTACAGGCACATGCCACCATGCCCGGCTAATTTCTCTATTTTTTTGTAGAGATGGTGTCTAGCTCTTGCTCAGGCTAGTCTTTAACTCCTGACCTCAAGCAATCTTCCCTTTTCAGCTTCCCTAAGTGCTAGGATTATCAGGAGTAAGCCACCACAATTGGCCCACTCTACCTTTTTCTCTTAGCTTCTTTAAAAGACAAAAGATAATATACATAGTCTTAATATGTATAAAAAATTAGAAAAGGAAAAATGTGGAGGGGAAGGAGCTGTATATATAGATGTATGATTTCTATCCTTCACTGGAACTAAGTTAGTATAAATCTGAAGTAGAATATGATCATTTAAGAAGTATACTGTAAGCCCTAGAGGAAGCATTAAGAATATAGCTCAAAAATATATATATAATGACAGGAATTAAAATGTTATATTAGAAAGTATCACATGCTACAAAAGAAGGCAAGATAATTACATCAAAGAAACAAAATAGTCATGAGACATTTAAAACCAAAAGAAAAAAATGACACGCTAGTCCAATTATATCAATAATAACACTAAATGTGAATGGATTAAACAATCCAATCACAAGGCGGAAATTGTTATACTGGATAAAAAGTAAGAACCAAACATATTTTGTCTCAGCATTATTTATAATATCTAAAAAGTGGAAGCAAGCTAATGTCCATAATCTAAAAAATGGATAAACAAAATGTATACATCCATCCAATGGGATATTATATGACAATAAAATGAAGTCTTAATACATGCTATTAATATAACATGAATGGACTTTGAAAATATGCTAAATGAAATAAGCCAGTCACAAAATACTAAATATTGTATGATTCTATTTATATGAAATATCCAAAATATGAAAATCTACAGGGATAAAAATAAGACTAATTGCTGACTAAGGCTAGGGAAAAGGAGAATGCACAATGAGTGCCAATGAACATGGGCATCTTTTTGTGGTGACGAAAATGTTCTAAAATTGAATTCTAGGCCGGGCGCAGTGCTTCATGCCTGTAATCCTAACACTCTGGGAGGCCGAGGCGGGTGGATCGCTCAAGGTCAGGAGTTCGAGACCAGCCTGAGCAAGAGCGAGAACCCGTCTCTACTAAAAAAATAGAAAGAAATGATCTGGACAACTAAAAAAAAAAATATATATATATATATATATATATATATATATAGAAAAAATTAGCCAGGCATGGTGGCACATGCCTGTAGTCCCAGCTACTTGGGAGGCTGAGGCAGAAGGATTGCTTGTGCCCAGGAGTTTGAGGTTGCTGTGAGCTAGGTTGATGCCACGGCACTCACTCCAGACCGGGCAACAAAGCGAGACTCTGTCTCAAACATACAATACAATACAATACAATACAATACAATACAATACAATACAAATCTAGTGATGGTTGCACAAGCCTGTGAATATAGTAAAACCATTGAATTGAATATTTTAAATAGATGCATTGTATATGAAGTATACCTCAATAAAATTATTTTAAAAAATTGGTAAGAATTAGTAATGTGAAGAATGCCTGGAAAGACATGGAGGGAAAAGAGGAAAAATATTAAAAAAACAACAGAGATAAAATGTGGAAAACTATGAAAAATACAAGACCTCTGTTATCAAGTGGTTTGATGCTGATAAGACTAAAGAGATAGTTGGGGGTTGTGCATAGAGAGGCTTGCAAGATCTACTAAGGATGAAATTATTTCTATAAGGATTGGAAAGGTAATGGTGGATTTAGGAGTGGAAAAACAGGCAAATTTGATATTTAAACAGATCCCCCTCCTTTTGCCGGTGTGAAATAGAGTTTGAAGGTGAAGAAGACTGAATACAGGGAACCCTATCAGTGATTCAGGAAAGGTAAAGAGAGCCTGGATTAACACAAAGAATGTGAGAACGTAGAAAAATATGTAGAAGGAAAATTTTATAATAACTTTTCTGTGTGGTTATAAATAAATATGCACTCTTCTTGGAAACTTCTCTCTGTATCTTACTGTAGGTTCCTCAGTTCCAGAATAAGTAAGATCACTTACTTCATTCCTTTCAGCTTTTGCCATTATGAAAACAGCAGGGAGAAGTGGAGAAAGATGCGGAAAGGATGGGTTTTGACATCCAATTATACTGATAATCTCTGGAACTGGCAAATAGGAGTCTATTCAGGGAAATGTGTTTCTTGCCAGTGGCATCTGGCAATTAATGCTGAAATGTGGTTTCCAGCTTGCAAAGAACTTAGGATTTCACCGCACAGATTTAAAGAGGATTGGTTTTTACTTCTGTCTACTGCAGTCTGCTCAAAATCAAAACCAAAGATGTACATATGAGCAAATAACATGCATTAAAGATTAATCTATCCATATTCATCCTCAATTAAATTCAGCAAGCTTTAATCAATAGTAAGGTTTACAGCCTTTATCCTGCAATACAAGGGACTCCAATACCTGAATACATCCTGTCAGTGACTCAGGAAAGGTAAAGAGAGCCTGAATTAACAGAAAGAATGTGAGAATGCAGAAAACATACGTAGAAGAAAACTTTTACAATAACTTTTCTGTGTGGATATAAATAAATATACACTCAGTTTAGGAACAACCTTCAGCTCCAACTCCAGGTCCTTTTGCCTGGTCACTACCAGCTCTTTTCACCATTTGCCAAATTGAAATTCCTAGCACTTTCTCATTGCCTTGGGTCATTGGACCATGCAGCTCCATCAACCCCCAAAGAAGCTTCCCCAACTTTTGCACTTGTATATCTACTTCTCTTCCCAAACTGAGTTCCAACCTCAATTTCTCTTCAAAACGTTTCTTAAGTGTTCCAAACATAACATCACACCCCTAAATGTCTTCAAAAGAGATACTGATTTTCCATTTTTTCTACTCTCTGTATCAATTGTCATGTATTTCCATTCTCTCTCTTTCTCTGTATGTATATTTTATAAGTATGTTTATGCCTGTATATGAATTCTGTACACATATGCATACATTTAGAATTTTAATTTAATTGAAAGTTACATAACACAATGTTTGGAAGCATTAAGTCCTAGAGCAGGAGGAGGGACTTAATCTTTCGGAGCCATGGCTACCTCATCTGAAATCCGGGATGGGTAATATTGCAACTGACTTTAAAGCAGCAGTTCCCAAACTTGCCTGCACACTTAAGTTTACTGAGGAGGTAAAAAAATGCTGATGTCTTTGACCCATCCCCAGACATTTTTATTGGCCTGGATGTTGTCTGGGCTTCAGACATTATAAAAGAATTCCAGATGACTCTAATGTGCAAACCATTTGGAAAGAATTGCCTTAAGGTGTTATTGTGAGGATTGAGAATTATCCCATGTATGAGCTAGTAGCACATTGCCTGTTCCTTACTAGACATATTAAGATAATAGTTAGTATATTATTTGTGAACTTTTTGAAAGCAGAAACCATACCTTAGTTTTTGTCCATGGCACATTGGTAAGGTACTTAATAATAGACATGGTAGCACTCAATAAATATTTTATTGGTAAAATAAATTAAGATAAATCAGTATTAAATGAACTTCCTCAAAAATAACAGCTTATAGTCCTATAGGGAAAGATGACTGACAGACAATCACAGTGGAACAAAGTAAGGGACACAGCTCAGATCACAATAGCAGTACAGAAGAGAATTAATTGGGCAAATGTATTTTCCCTGATTGAAACAAGGAGCTAATAAAGAAGATGAAGGGAATGAGGGGAAAAAAAGTGGGTAGTAGCAAGGGTTAAGATTTATAAAGTATTTGATTCTCTGGTAGGCATTGCAAAAAACTATGAATTACCTCAATTTTATTAATGAAGAAGTTGAAAACCTGAGGTTGAGTAATTTGCCCAAAATCATTCTAGTCAGTGGCAAACCCAGGATTAATTTCTGAGTTTTTTTACACTCCAGATTCAGAGTAAGTAAATGTTGTCCTGAGCTGCAAGAACATAGAATCCATGCATAACTCTAATCAAACAAGCTTTATATGGACTGTTGAATGCAAGAATCTACAAATTAAGTGGAATAAGAACTTGTACACTATTCAGGGTGTGTTTGGCCAATTCTCAGCTCAGTCATTGTGATGTTAAAAATAAATTTTGATGAAACTGACACAAATGAATATAAATAAATAAATAATCCCAAATCATCAACTTACACTTTATATAAAACATAAATTCAGGTAAATCATAGATCTAAGCATAAGAGACAAAAAGTATGAAACGTCCAGAAGAAAACACACAGAGGCAAACACTAAGGACTCTGTGTTAAGCAAAGATCTTTGCATAGATACCAGAAGCTCTAACATCAAAGAAACATTTACAACTTGGATTTCATCAAAAAAGAAACATACTTTTTCTCTTTGAAAGTCATATTTAACAAAATAAAAAGCCAAACCACATATGGGGAGAAAGCATCTACAAAATGAATATCTGATAAAGAACTTGTACCTGGAATACATAAAGAATCATTATGACTCAATAGTTAGAAAACAAAAAATCCAGCATAAAAACAAAACTTTGTAAATAAGGAGCAAAACATTTGAATAGCCTCTTCAATGAAGAAGTTATACAGACGAAAACCAAGCATATGAGAATTGTTCAACAACATCAATCTCAGGAAAATGTAAATTATAACTATACGCTGATCACTACACACACATTAGAAAGGCTAAAAGTTGAAAGACTGACCAAACCAAATTATCGACGGGAAAGCAGAGCATATGGATCTCTTATACATTGCTGGTGGGGATGCAGTGTTATATTCAATTAGAAGATAATTTGGCAAATTCTTATAAAATTAAATAACACCATGTGCCCTAATTATTTTACTCCAAGGTTTACCTAAGAAAAAAATAGAAATTCATGTCCATACAAAGATCTCTGTGTGAGTGCTCATAGCAGCATTATTCAGAATAGTCCCAAACTGAAAACAATAATACGTAAATTAGTTGGTGAACAGGGAAACACACTGTGGTGTATCTATCTATGGAAATGAAATAAACATTAAAAAGGAACAAATGATTGACACAAGTGGCATGTATAAATTCAAAAATATTATGCTAAATATTTCCATTTCTATAACATCCTAGAAAAGGCAAAACAATATTGACATAAAGCAGAGGCTGAAGAGCAGGGAGGGAATTGTCTGCAAAGGGTCCCAAGGTAATTTTTTTTTTAATGGTGGCAATGTATTATGTCTTGATTACAGTAGCAATAACACACACACTGTATGTGTATTCACTGAATTGTCCAACTAAAATGATGGATGTCATTGAACATAAATTATACTTCAGTGAAGCTGACTTTAAATATATTAGGAATTTTCTTTCTGATAGCAATGCAGGGTGTGTGGGATGTTAGAATATGAAAGCATAGAGTACAGATGATAGTGCTTTGGAGAGTGGGACACTACTCAAATTGTCCACTTATCTATGCTAAATAGCATAAACTCTCTGTAGTACACACATTTGAATTGTTTCTCAATATATGAACTGTATCTAACACAGCATCTAACACTCTAGGATCATATGTTGAGTGAATTAATTTCTGCTTGACCTAACTCATAAGATCTAATTTTCACACTAGTTTTGCTTTTTTATATTTGTGCATTTAGAGTTGTGATTCATATGTTTTTCTCTAAACAGAGAGACTAAAGAGGTGAAACTTCTAAATAAGAAATGATGGCATAATATATTGTATGCAACTATCAGTGAAAATTCTACCACTGCTTTGAAAAAACATAATTAGCATGAAAAATGTAAACTTCTACTATGATATGAGGTAAAGCCAGTTGGAGTTATAAGTATAATAAATTGATAGCCAACAACGTAATACGCCATAGCACCTTCACATTTCAATGCTGGAAAGAAACTGACTTTCCACATATTTCTTGAGATTATGGGAGGATTCATGATGCTTCGTTCAGTGGGATACCCTCTGGATTCCATTTATGTCCCTTCTATCTAAACACAACAGTAACTCTCAATCCTATCTTGGGTTTGTCTAAGAACAACATGAAGAAGGGCAAAAAAAAGTTTCTATTTCTGTCCACAGATGTTAAAAAAATAAAATAAAATAAGACAAAAGCTAGAAGGGAAGATGAATTCAACAGGCGTTTGCTGAGTGCCTATTAGGTTGATTCATATAACTTATCTGTACATGCACGATTTCTGCAGTGTGGTGTTGATATATGTTTTGCAATTGGGTAAATAGCTCAAATGCTACACAACTCACTAAAGAACAGGAAGAGCCCAGATTGAGTCTAAGCTTCTGTCAGAATACGAAACAATTGGTTAGCAATATTATAGTCAAAAGGAAGTAAAATTTCTACTTTCTTTCATTTTGAACAATAATAGGCAATACTAGTTGTGCACTTAATATGTGTCAGACACCATTATAAGTTGATAATTTGCTTCTATGAATTCTTTACACTCTAATAATAACTATATGATATAGAAATTGTCATAACTTCATTTTACAGATGAAGTTAAAAAAAAAAACATAACTTTTACTTGTTCAAACCCATGTTGTAATTGACAATGTTAATATTAAACACATCAGGCCTGGATGCAGAATCTTTGCTTTTAAAGACTGCACAATCTTGCCTCTTATATGGGTTGAACATAAAGAGAATGAGCCCAGTTTTAAAACACAGGCTTAATAAGTGCCTAAAATAGGGACAACCAACCCAAGTGCTCCCATTTTTTTTCTTTATTATCCAGAATATTTGAGTCTACATCTCCTTTCACAGCCAAGTAGATAACTTTAAATGAGAAAAGTGTTATACCTCATTAAGTAGCAACACGGTTTCCATTCTTATTAAATTGCTTATTAAAGAGAAATATGAAAATATTAGATTTTAATGTGTTTTATTTTTTGGTCTGTTTTCTGAGTATAATGCACCAGCCTCCTCACTTCTCTCCTGTTTTTCTATATTCACCTTAAAGTCAAAAGACATTTAAGTTGATAACTAGTAAAGGAAAGAGAAAATAGAACCAGAGCCAGAACCAGTGAGCCTGCTGATCAGTCAGAAACACTTACATGGTGCCAACTTGTTGCTGGCACAGGTCTCATTGGCTGAAAAGCTAAGCCATGCCCAGGCCTCATGGGAGGAGAGGGACAAATCAGAGAAGAAAGCTGATTTCCATGTTTACAAACCAGCAGAAGCTTGAGCCTTTTTTCCTAACAACAAAGAGAAGCACTACATACGAAATTACAAACACTTTTCTCTAAAACTTATTAATATCACCATCAATGCCTCTCACACTTTGGCAGCAATCTCTCTTCCCAATCTCTTTCTTGCTTCCCTCTATATGCAACATACATTTCATCAGGTTTCTATGTCAATTTCTTAAATAGCAATTCATGTCTAAACCACATTTCCTTTGGTTAGACTATTTTCTCAATGAAGATGGTATTCTTTACTTAATCATTGCCTCTTTTCTTTTTTCCTTCCTTCCCTCTGTAAATATTTAGTGCGTACCTACCAAACATTGGTGCAATGTCTTCTAGGTCAAATCCAACTCACTCTTCCATGAAGCTAGTAGGAAGTTAGTGGCAGGTTTACTGATCTTTGACCCTCTCCTCAGTGATCCCATACCCCTAAGAGTGCTGGATAAAGTACTTGTAAAACACTTACCATGTTGTATTAAAATTGATTGTAAACTATCCCATCTCCCTTACTAGATTGACAGCCTGGCAATTTGTCACCGGATTTTGTTTGTCCTATGCCTACTACAAAATATCAGCTGTGTTGAGTGAAAAAAAAAAAAAAAAGATGTTCAATAACACAAATATCCTCTTTCAGAAGTCTGCATATGTCTATACTGCTAAAAGAAACACTAAGTTAAATGAAATGGCTAAAAGGAAACTCAGGTGACTCGATTTCAAATGGTGTTTCTTTTTACCATAGTGTATGTAGAATATTAAAATTAAGGGAATAAAAAGAGAGAAACTAAGCCCTTTCTTATCAGTTTAATTAAATGGCTAGGCCTTGCAATTTAAAACTTGGACCATAGACCTTTTAGGGGCTTGTCTGAAATACAGAATTTTAAGTCCCTTCCCAGACCTACAGAATAAGAATCTCTTTGTAACAAGATACACAGGTGCTTCCCACACATTAAAATTGTGAAACACCAACAGAGCAACTTCATTCAGTATGGCTAAAGCTGAATATTGTTATTAAAACAGCCAGAAATGAACACATAGTCTGTAAGAATGTGCTTGTTTGCTACTGAATTCTTTCAGACTAATACTAAAATCCAAGCAGCATACAAACAAAAGAGTTCACATGAGTTAAAATATTAATATGTGATCATTATTCTCCCTAATCTATCTAAATGAAAAATAAATTTAATACATGAAAAAGAGGAAGTGTGTAATATTGAGTTAACACACTTTCTGTGCAATGAAAAAAATCCAGAAGGCTATTATCAATACTATTTTAGCAGATTTTAAAAATTTTTAATGAATAAATTATCAGTATAAAATCATATCAAATTTGTCCAAGATAGAACCAAGCATGAAAACAAATTATTTTAGCAAAGGCTTCTTAATGCATCTAAGATTAGAGAGAACTTCCAACTATTATTCTTACAAACAGCATGTAAACAGTTGAAATGGAGAATATAATCTTTCAGATCTTTGTCTCCAGACAATGGTCAGCTGTGATTGTAGTAAGAAATTACATTTAGTTCTTGGTCTCTACATTGATTTTTTTTTTTAAATAAAGAAACTCGTATAAAAACTATATTTGGAAAATGCATGTACATCCCATTAATTCATTAAAAGTTAGTATGTTTTTAGCTCAATCCCATTATTTTAAACAACTCTTGTAACTTCTCTGTCTCTTG
>RJWJ010045808.1:0-11610 GCA_004363605.1 Indri indri | reverse complement strand
AAAAAAAAAAAAAAAAAAAAGCTTCTGCACAGCAAAGGAAATAATCAACGGAGTGAATAGACAACCTACAGAACAGGAGAAAATATTCCTAAAACTATACATCCGACAAAGGACTGATATCCAGAATTTACAAAGAACTCAAACAAATCAGCAAGAAAAAAAAAACCCCATCAAAAAGTGAGCAAAAGACATGAATAAAAGTCTTTCTAAAGAAGATAGACAAATGGCCAACAAACATGAAAGAATGCTCAACATCACGAATCCTTAGGGAAATTCAAATTAAAACTATAATGAGATACCACCTTACCCCTATTGGAATGGCCATTACTAAAAAGTCAAAAAACAATAGAAACTGGTGTGGATGCAGAGACAAAAGAATACTTATACACTGTTGGTGGGACTGCAAATTAGTACAGCCTCTATGGAAAACAGTATGGAGATTCCTCAAAGATATAAATGTGGACCTACCATTTGATCCCGCAATCCCACTGCTGGGTACCTACCCAAAGGAAATGAAGTCATTTTATCAAAAAGGCACTTGCACCCAAATGTTTATCACAGCATAATTCACAATTGCAAAGACAGGGAGTCAACCTAAGTGCCTTTCAATTCATGAGTGGATAAAGAAAATATGGTGTGTGTGTGTCTGTGTGTGTGTGTACATATATATATACATATATATGTACACACACACACAGACACACACATACCATGGAGTACTACTCAGCCATAAAAAGGAATGAAATAATGTCATTTGCAACAACTTGGATGTAACTGGTGACCATTATCCTAAGTGAAGTATCTCAGGAATGGAAAACCAAACACCACATATTCTAAGAAGTGGGAGCTAAACAACAGGTACACAGGCACAAAATGATATAAAGTACATGAGAAACCAAGAAAGGAGGAGAGTGAGAGGGCAGGTGTGGGATAAAACCTTACCTACTGGGTACAATGAACACTATTCTGGTGAAGGGCACACCAAAACCCTGACTTAAGCATTATACAAAATATCCATGTAATAAAAACACTTTTACCCCCTTAATTCTTAGAATTTTAAAAATGCTTAAATCATAAAAAGTAAAAATAAAGGACAATTAGAAAAATAAATTGATTGACTGAGAAAAAAAAAGAGTCCAGAGCCCTTCTCTACATGTAGGTAACAGTGAAACATGATTTCACAGGTAGTCTAAGAAGAAATCTCAGATACTAAGTTGAAAACATAACAAAGAAAAACAAAACACTGAGGACAAGACAAAACAATAAAACGGTTTCAAATTTTTTAAAACACACAAAAACAAAAAGAATTTACATCCAAGGAAACAGATAACATTAAATAAAAATAGAAAAGGACACAAGAGTATTAATAATATCCTCAAGAATCAAATAGCAATCAAAGAAATTTAAAACTTAATAATTGAAATTAAACAATAGTTGAACATACAGAGTGGGCAAATGAAAGCTAAGACAGAACTGAGGAATTCTCTCAAAACACAGTAAAGCATAAAGATATAGAAACTACAGAAGCAAAGTTAAAAATGGAAGCTAGAGTCAAAAGTTCAGCATCCACCATCCACAGGTGAGAGATAATATTCTAAGAAATAACAGAACAGCATTTCTCAGAAGTTAAGAAAGACATAGCCCTCAGATTTAAAAGGGCCTAAGGGAAAAGTAGGATATATTTTAAAAATAAATCCACACTGGACACACACACAAGAAAAATCAGAAAACGACAAAGCAAAAACTTTATCACAAGTGCCAAGAAATAAGAAACAGGTTTCCTACAAAGTAACAAGGACTATAATAAAAGCAGACTTATCAGCAACACTGAATAGAAGAAGCAAACGGACAACACCACATCCCAAATTCAGAGGAAACCAATTGTTTTTGTAGGAAAACAACCCACAAATTCAAAAACCAAATCATTATTCAAGTTTTAGGACTATAAACTTTTCGGAATTCAAGAACTCACAAAATTTACCAACCACAGGTTTTCACTGAAAAAATTTCTAAAGGATATACCAAGCAAGACAAATTAAGAGTAAGGAGTAAAATAAAAAGAAGCGACAGTACATGTAGCTTCTAGCTATGAGCAGGTAACTCTACTCAGAATTACCTTCCTATGGTAAACAGCTAAAACACTGGACAAAACGTAGAAACAATTTTCATACACTGGACAATAGGCAGCACCGGACTTGTTCTCTGAGGGAAATGAACCAATGAGGTGAGCCCCACCTACCACACCCCAGGCCTTCGGAGCAGCGGCAATTTCCAAACTAGAGCCATGGGAAAGTAACCCAAATAGGGCCCCACAATAATGGTTATTAAAGAAGCAACAATGCTGGTTTGAAGCAGCCAGATGGATAGGATTTCTGGACATGTCTTCCAGAAAGGAGGGAGTTACAAAGAGAAAGGTTTCCTGAAATCTGAATTTGGGTGACCTTAAGTCTTCACCTGAATTCTAGTCTGTAAATGCACAGGGAGAAAGTCACAGGCTGGGCTAAGAATAACTTCTGAAGGAAGAACAATTAGAGGGAACTCTAAAGCAAACAATTCCAGCAGCTCACTCAGGGTCAGAACTCACTCAAACTTCCTTCAGCAGAGTGAAGAAACCTCACTGAATACTCGGGACATCTGGTGATACCCCAGAGGACACAAGCTCAGAAGTGGGAGACAAATCAGACCTAGAATAAAGCCTACTCTAGATTGGCCATAAGAGTTGAAAAACAGGCCTCAAAAGTAACTTAACTGCCTACCAAGGGAATCCAACTCTCTTTATAGAAATAAAATAAAAGCCAGCACTAAAAAAGTGTAAAATTCACAATGTTCATATTCAAATCGAAAATGAAAAATCCAGTATCTGCAATGAAAACGTCACTGGTTGGAAACTACATAAGAAAAGATCAC
Organism: Indri indri; assembly: GCA_004363605.1. Lineage (NCBI taxonomy): Eukaryota > Metazoa > Chordata > Mammalia > Primates > Indriidae > Indri > Indri indri. The sequence goes on along the minus strand of RJWJ010045808.1, from coordinate 8,703 downwards.
TGACCATAACGCCATAGCAAAATGAAGCTAATGGATTTAAAAAAAAAAAAAAGGGCGAGGGGCTGGGGTGGGGAAATAGAGGACCATCGACCTGTGGGATAAGATGAAATATGAGTAATTGTTGTCCCAGATGGAAACTAGGGGGAGAGGAGACAGAAAAAATATTTGAAGAAATAATGGCCCAAAACTGCCCAAATTTTATGAAAATTATAAATCCACAGAACCAAGAAGCTTGGTGAATGCCAAAGCACAAAAAGGGCACATGATATTAAATAATCAAGTTGTGCAAAAACAATGACAAATAGAAAAACCTTAAAAGTAACCAGAGGGGGAGAAATACATTTTATATATAAATGAACAAAGATAAGAATAACCCCAAGCTTCTAGTCAGAAACCACACAAGCCAGAACACAATGAAATGACATCTTTCATTTCAGTGCTGAAAATAACTGAATTTAGTTCTATATCAACTGAAAATAGTCTTCAAAAATAAAGTTGAAATAAAAACTTTTCCAGGCAATTGAAAGCTGAGAGAATTCACTGCCAAGCATCCTGTACTAAGAGAAATGAAGTTCTCCAGGCTAAAATACAATGATATCAGAAGGAAACTTGAATATATGTAAAGGAATGAAGGATGTAAGAAATGGTATATATGTAGGCAATTATAGAAGAAAGAAAATAAAGAGCAGAAATCAGTGAAACAGAAAAAAAAACAGTGAATATCATTGAAACCAAAGCTAGCTCTTCAAAGAAAAGAATCTACTAAGTTGATAAACCTCTAGGTTGACTGATTAAAAAGGAATAAAATACTTATTGTCAACATGCGGAACAACATCGCAACACGTCTCAAAGACGTGAAAACAGTAAGGGAATACTGTGACAATTTATGTCAATAAATCCGATACCTTAAACAATAAAACTGACCCAAACTGACTCAAGAAATAATAGAGAATCTGAATATAAATATTAAAGAAATTGAAGGCCGGGCACCATGGTGCACCCCTGTAATCCCAGCAGTGTGGGAGACTAAGGCAGGAGGATTGCTTAAGGCCAGGAGTTTGAGACCAGCCTTGGCAACACAGTGAGATCCCATTTCTATAAAAAAAAAAAAAAAAAAAAAAAATAGCTGGGTATACCACCTGTAGTCCCAGCTACTCGGGGGTTGGGTGGGGGTCTGAGAATCACCTGAGCCCAGGAGTTCGAGGTTACAGTGAGCTATGATCATGCCACTGCATTCCACCCTGGGTGACTGTGTCTAAAAACAAAAAACAAAACTTGAGTTCATAATTTAAATTCTTTGCACAAAGAAAATTCTAGGCCTAATGGCATTGCTAATAAATTCTATCAAGGATCTAAGGAAGAAAAAAATACCAATCCTACAAAAACTCTTAAGAAAATATAGGAGGAGGAAATATTTCCCAAGCTAACATAATTCTTAATGGTGAAAGACTAAACCTCAACCCTTAATCTCACACTATGTAACAAAATTTAATTAAAAAATGGATCACAGACCTAAATGTAAAACCTAACATTATAAAACTTAGAGAAGAAAACACAGGTGAAAATCTTAGTGACCTTGAGTTTGGCAAAAACTCCTTAGTAATGACAGAAAAAGCACAAAATATTAATATAAAATACAAAAATAATTGAACTTGATAAAAAGTAAACACATATGCTCTCCAAAGGAGACTGTTAAGAAAATAAGGCACTTCTTTCAATATTCTAGATTCAGCAAACATATAGATACATGTTTTCAAAATAATTCCATTAATAATAAAAAAAAAACTGGAATACATGATTGGATAAACAAATTGTGGTATATCCATACCCAGCAATAAAAAGGAATGAACTACTGAGACATACAAGGCACAGATAAATCTCAGAAATATTATGGGAAGCAAAAGAGGCCACGGACAAGAGTTCATCTGAAACTCAAACAAACATAATCTATTATGACAAAGTAGATCAGTGGATTCCTGGGAGCTGAGGTTAGTGGGAAGTGGGGGAAGACTGACCTGGATGGGGTACCAAGGAACTTTCTGGGGTGATATAACTGCTCTTTACCTTCGTTTTGGTGAGAAGTTTGTCAGAATTTGTTACAATATACAATGAGTGCATTTTATCATAAACTAAACTACAAAGTTTATTTTTAAAAAAGCAGCAACAATAGTCTAGAAAATTAGTAATCAGATGAATAGCATGGTGTAAGGAGGCCCCACAAGCAATATTCAACACTCAATCATGATAGAAATTCTCAAACTAGGAACAGAAAGCAAGTATATCTCAAAATGGTAGAAGCTTTTATCCTGGCCATCACTCAAGAGAGACCAAGTTATCTGGCCAGCTTAAAATTCAACCAGAACTTGGAGTACAAACATAGGTCTTAACCCAGAAACTCTAGGCAACTGATACTTTTCTATTTATCAAAAACTCCTACAATCAAAAGCAAAGACACATTCAATCACCTAGCATAAAGCCATAGTAAGAAGACAGGGATAATTAATTCCCAACCTTTGCTTCCTTATCTTTGAAAATGGTTCTTGTCATTAAAAAAAAAAAAAAAAAAAAAGACGTATTTGGTTTCTCACCAACAAATGTATTGAAAGCAAAAGTAAAGAAAAACACAAAATACATACACAATTGCATAGCATTTGTTCCTTACCTGCTGGTGGCGGGTGTTGGGAAAGGTATACTGGACAGAGTGGGGAGGATAACGACTTTGTTCTGTGCTGAATGCTCCTTGATTGGGAGGATAACCCGAACTTGACATTATCAGTAGAGAAGTCCTCACCAGGCTGTGAGATCAGGTCCAACAAACAATCATGTTTCTAGGAAACCACCTAAACAGGCAAGAAAACATAGAATGCATAAGAACTAAACCACCAAGTACACTTCTAATAAATTATAACTATAGCTACATAAATAAAACCACAATTACCAGAAACAGCTTTTAGTCATGTATTTACTAAATATAAGTTAGAGGTTTGAAAAACATGAATGAGTCATTTCCTTTATACTTAAAAAAGGGTCTTTAATACGTGATAAATAATATAATCAGCTACATAAAGTAAAAACATGTATATAAAATCTTAGCATAGGACCTGGCACATTGCAGCTGTTCAGTAAATGTCTTTCTATAAGTATCAAACAAATATATTATAAAAACGAAAGACACATGAAAAAGTCAATTGTAGGCCAGGCACAGTAGGTCATGCCTATAATCCCAGCACTTTGGGAGGCCTAGGCAAGAGGATCACTGGAGCCCAGGAGACCAAGACCAGCCTGGGCAACACAGCGAGTCCCCATCATTGCAAAAAAAAAAATCGACTGTAAGAAAATCTCAAGAATATTTATAAGGTAAGCATTTGTATTCATCCCTTAACAACATTAAAGTCAATATGAATCCTACAATCAATGGCATTTTATGGTTTAATTAGCAGCACTTTATCGTAAAGGTAAATAACATCTTTTTGCTGAAATACAGTATCAGAGAGTTACTGCATCAGTAAGTCTTCGGTTTCTGTCCTGAATCTTCCCCCTAGAAGGCTCTCTGGTAATTGCAGAAATTACCACTTGCTTTTTTCCCCTTTAATTTGCTCCTTGACTCTTATTTTAAAGGAAGGAAATTTAAAACACTAATATTCTCAAAGTGATTTCCAATCTGAAGTGCTTTAAAAGATCAGGTCATATTTGCAGTACTTGCAAAAGCCCTGACATACATATGTAAATTAGGAATAAAGACATTATAAGTACAACCTCAAAAACACAAATAACATTGGTATCTTTAACTCATAAACTATATTTTTTATTTTTCTTTACAGCAAAGACACCTTAAAAAGGCAAACCACTGTCCATCAATGGATAAATAAAGAAATTGTGGTACATACATAGAATGGAATATTATATGGCCACAAAAAAGAATGAAATCCTGCCATTTGCAACAACAGATGGGACTGGAGAACATTGCGTTAAGTGAAATAAGCCAAGCACAGAACGACAAATCTCGCATGTTCTCACACTTGTCGGAAATAAATAGTAAAGCAATTGATCTCATGGAGACAGAGCAAAACGGATACCAAAGGGTAGAAAGGGTAGTGGGAAAGGGGAGATAAAGTGGGGATGGTTAACGGGTATAACGATATAGTTAGATAGAATGAACCACATTTGATAGCACAACAAAGTGACTATAAAGAAATGATAAATGCTTGAGGTGATGGATACCCCAATTGCCCTGATTTGATTAATACACATTGTATGCCTGTATCGAAACATCACATGTACCCTGTAAATACATACAACTATTATGTACCCATAATAATTACAAATTTAAAATTTAAAAAGGGCAAACCACAAACTAGAAAAAGTGTAATGGCAAAATTTCAATATATTCAATGTATATTTCTTATATTCTATATATTTTCTATATATATTCTATATATTCAATATATATTTCTTATAAATGGCAAAATTCTGATACACTCAGTATCAATATATATCTTACTGATCAATAAGAAAAAATTGTCCCAACAGAAAAATAGGGCATGACAGGAACAGGGGATTAACAAAGAAATGAAGTAAGCCAATTTCATCAATAATCACAAAAAAGCAGAACAAAATCATTTTTCACAAACTGGCAAAATATTAAAAACTAATGCCTAGTGTTGATGAGTGTTTGGAGAAACAGGCATTCTACACACTACCATGTAAGTAAACTGGTACAAATTGTGTTCTGAAGAATGGCAATACACACCTAAGCTTAAAACCACACACACCCTCTCCCACAGCAATTCCACCGCTAGGAATTCTTCTCTTTACTCAATACAGAGACACCCAGAGATAAAAGATTGAATATGCTTCCCAAGGAACTGTCCTAAATATCCAATACATGAGCTTAAGAAAATTATGTTTTTTAAAGAAGTTTAGCTAATGGGAAAGTTCATATAAATGAGAAATTTTGTTTTTAAAAACAGAATTTGGCTGGGCGCGGTGGCTCAAGCCTGTAATCCTAGCACTCTGGGAGGCCGAGGCGGGCGGATCGTCCTGAGCTCAGGAGTTCAAGACCAGCCTGAGCAAGAGCAAGACCCCGTCTCTACCAAAAATAGAAAGAAATTAATTGGACAGCTAAAAATATATATAGAAAAAATTAGCTGGGCATGGTGGCGCATGCCTGTAGTCCCAGCTACTCCGGAGGCTGAGACAGTAGGATTGCTCGAGCCCAGGAGTTTGAGGTTGCTGTGAGCTAGGCTGATGCCACGGCACTCACCCCAGGCAAGAGAGTGAGACTCTGTCTCAAAAAAAACAAAACAAAACAAAAAAACAAACATAATTTGTATACACCATTACTATTCAATTTTTCATGTGTGCCCTTTCACAGTAGGGTTTCAAGACCAAAGGTAGAAATGTTACACAGTCAACAAATACTTACTGAGCAGTACACTGCTATGTACCAACATTGTTCTTGATAAGGAAAACCCCCATCTATTACTTGGCACATCAGCCACGTGAAGACCCCCACCCCTCACAGAAGACCCACATCAGCATAATACTAACCTATTACCAGGCGCATCAGCTAATCTATTACCTGGCGCATCAACATAATACTAACCTATTATCTGACACATCCACTAACCTATTACCTGGCAGGCATTAGCCACCTGATACCCTACCCCCCAGACCACCACAACGTAACAGAAGTGGGAAAAATCAGGTAGTCAGGGCTCAGAATTTGGTGGGAAGACCCCTCTGAGCCCGCTGGGGAATAAACTTTGTTTCTCTGACTCTCCGTGTGCCGCTGGGTTTGTGCTTGGGACACACGCTGTAACACTTGCTGTAACATTCTAAACACTGGCACACAAGGGAGACCAAGATATGCTTACTGTGAATGGATGTAGACTGTAAATAATTGTGAAATAATGTGATAAAATGCTATAAATAAAATAAGGTAATAGGTCAACAGGACTGGCAAAGAGGGGACAGGAATGAGGGGGTCGGGTGATTTGCAAAATCACAGCTAGGATGACCATACATTGTGATTTCCTGAAACAGTCCCAATTTATACCTCTTGTCCCAGTGCAATTATTAATTATGCTCCACTTCATTCTAAAAATTGTCCCCATTTGGGTAATAAATTACATTCTAAGGTGACTTTTGTGCTGAAGCCTGAGAAATGAGAAGGGAAGAGCTACATGTTTCAAAACAGATCCGCCTCTTCTCTCCGAGGAGAGACAAGACAAGAACATTCCAGGAGGAGGCGCTACAGAGGCTGGAGGCAAAAGCAAACCTGGCCAAGTCAAGGAGGCTGACGGAGGGAGGGACAGAGGAGGTGAGGCCCAGGAACAGGTAGCGGAGAGCTCAGGGGGCTCTGAGATATCGCTCAAATCTCTCTCTCTCCTTCTGTGTATATTCTGAATATTAATTTCTTTCCTGCCTTTGTTATAAATATTTGTCCCAGAATCCATAACTTGTTTTATCTCTTCAAAGACCTTCTCCACTCCCAAATTATAAAAATATCTTTCTACATATTCCTCTTACATTTTTTAAAGTTTTAATTTTTTTATATTTAGCTCCTTAATCACCTAGTATGTTTCCTAAAAAGGGATCTAGCTGTATTCTTTCCTAATTAATAGTTAATTATCCCAACAAAACACTTATGAAACATGACTGTCTTTCTGCACACATCTGAAATGCCATCGTATTAATAACTCAGCAATCTCGCTCACAGGTATATACCCCAGAGAAACTCACAGGCTTACTTACAAACAGTATTTACTGCAGCACTGCAATAGGAAAATTTGAGGAAAACCTAAATTCCTATCAATAAAATGGGTAAGTTACAGTATATTCATATGATAAAATACTACACAGCAGTTACAATGAATTAACTAGGGCTTCATGTTTCAAAAGATAAACCTCAAAAAGTAGAGAATTTACAGAATGATACTCACATGTTAGCAATACAGAAAATAATACTAATTTATAATTCACGTATCATATTTTAGAATAGCTACACCTGAGGAAGGAAGAATGACAGAGGAAAGAGGTACAATCTGCAACACTTTATTTCTTCAAATAAAAACTGCTGTAATCCCAGCACTCTGGAAGGCTGAGGTGGGAGGATCACTTGAGGCCAGGAGTTCGATACCAGCCTGGGCAACACAGTGAGACCCAGTTTCTACAAAAAACTTAAAAATTAGGTGGGCATGATGGTGTGTCCTTGTAGTCCCAGCTATTCCAGAGGCTGAGTGGGGAGGATCACTTGTGCCCAGGAGTTCAAGGTTACAGTGAGCTATAATCACTCCACTGCACTCCAGCCTGGGTGATGGAGCGAGACCCCATCTCTAAAACACAAAACAAAATCATATAATTACATATAGAGATACATAATTACGGATATAAAATCTCCACCCAATTAATATTTTGTGTTCCTTAGTAAAATTTTGTTTCCATCATTTCAAGGGATTTGGGAAAAGAGTAAATTCAAAACAATTCAGTGTGTCAACTTGATCCAGTTTCCCCATTGTAATCAATAAATTATACAGGCAGTTAGATTTAGAAAATAAAATTTTCTAGAGAATTGTCATTCAGTCTAACTTTAAAACAAAATTTACAGAAAGAACTTTTAAAATTTTATGTGGTATTATGTAATATACAAATAGTTTGAATAAACACATCACCCTTACCATTCATTTCATCTTTTCCTGTTGTAGCAGACACTGGCCAGGGGAGAGTTAGAAATTGGTGAGCTATCCCCTCAACCTGTTCCCTGCATGCTCTCTCCCGAGGCCCAAAGCACGAAGTCAGCAAATCTAAGGATTGAAAGGTTTGAGATTACCCAATTAACACTGATTTTACAGATGAGAAATCTGCGGAACAGAAAAATTCAGCAATTCCTCCAATATCAGAAAGTTGTCACCGGCAAAAATGGTGTAACTAGCATTTTCTGCAATGCCTTGCAGCTTTCTCAGCGAGTGGTGACCTGCTGTCAGGAGTTGAGATGTTCAGTGGGACCACATATTAAAACCACCTGGGGAGCGTTCCCTTATCTACACACCTGCACTTGCTCCAGGTAGAAGGGGAAAAACCAACACGTGGGGTTGGGGGCTTTTTATGTTTCTGGAAGTAAGTATTAAATAGATGACTTAAGAGTTTTAAAAAGTACCACAGAATATAAAGTAAAAAATCTCCTCCTCACCCAGCTGCTATCCAGCTACCCTCCCATAAGGCAACCAAAGTTACTAGTTTCTCGAGTATCCTTTAGAAATATCCTACACCCCCCCCCAATTTTTTCCCTACATAAATGGCAGCATACTAGATATACTCTTGTATATCTTGCTTGTATTACTTAATGTATCTTAGCAGTCATTCTCATGAGTTCATAAAGAGCTTACTGATTCTTTCTAATGCTGTAGAGTATTTCACTATATGAATTTTTTGTAAGAGTTTTCCAAGTAATTCTGACTTGCAATCCTAAGAAATGCTTAAGTGATCTATCTCTGAGCTCTCCTCCCAACTCAGACATCCCAAGTAAAGAAAGCTGGGTGCAGTAGCACACCTCTGCAGTCCCAACTACTAGGGAGGCTGAGGTGAGAGGATCACTTGAGCCCAGGAGCTAGATTGCGGGGGGGGGGGGGGGGGGGGGGGGGGGGGGGGGGGGGGGGGGGGGGGGGGGGGGGGGGGGGGGGGGGGGGGGGGGGGGGGGGGGGG
>RJWJ010045807.1:0-11614 GCA_004363605.1 Indri indri | reverse complement strand
CAAATAGTTGAACATTAAACAATGCACCTCTAAATAAATATGTCAAAGAAAGAGTCCAAAAGGAATTAGAAAATACCTTGAACTTCATAAAAATGAAATCACCAAAACATCAGTATTTGTAAGATGCAGCTAAAACAGTGCTTACATATTTATTGCCTTAAATACAGATATTAGAAGAGAAGAAAGGTCTAAAAATAAATAAGGTAAGCTTTCCACTTAAGAAAAAGAAGGAAAAAGAAGAGGAATTTAAACATAAATTAATATAGTGAAAATAATAATAAACAATTGGAAATCAATAAAATAAAAAACAAACAAAAAAAAAAAAAAAAAAAAAAAAAAAAAAAAAAAAAAAAAAAAAAAAAAAAAAAAAAAAAAAAAAAAAAAAAAAAAAAAAAAAAAAAAAAAAAGGATAACTATCTTCCTAGCCTAACCACGAAAAAAGAGAACACAAATTAGTAGAAATTAAAGAGGAGGCATCAATAAAGATTCCACAGATATACTAAAAATATAATTTTTAACGATTAAATAACAACATATTCTGCCTTTAAGAAAAACACAAATTGCTAGAAAATCACAACACACTGAAACTCACACAAGATGATATAAAAAACTTAAATAGCCTAATACCAAAAACATTGAGTTCCCTATTGAAAATGTTCCAAAAGATATCTCAGTGAGGTGCTGATTTCATTTCCTTTGAGTATATTTCCAGAAGAGGGGTTGCTGGGTAATGTGGTGGTACCATTTTTAATATTCCTGAGGAAACTCCATACGGTTTTCCACATGGCTTGCATCAATTTATATTCCTACCAGCAGTGTACAAGGGTACTTTTTCTCCACATCCTTACCAACAGTTGATATCTCTTGTCTTTTTGATCATATTAATAGTTATCCTGCCAGGTGTGAGGTAATATCTTATTGTCATTTTGATTTGAATTTCCCTGATGATCACTGATGTTGAGCACATTTTCATATACCTGTTGGCCATTTGTGTGCTTTCTTTGGAGAAATGTCTATCCAGGCCCTTTACCCATTTTTCAATCCATAGGCTCCCTTCATTTTATTAATTGTTTCCTTCACCACGTGGCAGGTTTTTAATTTGATTTAATGGGCATCCCATAGAGATATCTGTGCCCCCATGTTCTTTGAAGCATTGTTCACAATAGCCAAGGTATGGAAACAAGCTAAGTATCCTGTTATTGGCAACAACACGGATAAAACCCAGAGGACATTATACTAAGTGAAATAAGCCAGACACAGAAAGACAAATACTGCATGATCTCATTTATATGTGGAATTTTTTTATAAAAAGAAAGAAAGTTGAATATGTAGAAACAGAGAGTAGATGGGTGGTTACCAGGGAAGCCAGGAAGATATTAGATAAAAGGAACAAAGTTGCAGTTATGTATTAATAGGATGAATAAGTCTAGAGATTTAATGTACAGCATGAGGACTATAATTAACAATATTGTATTGTAACTATAAGGAAATACTGGAAATCTGCTAAGAGAGTAAGTAGATTTTAGGTGCTTTTACCACAAAGAAGTATGAGTTAACTATGTGAGATGATGGGTATGTTAATTTTATTGGCTATGGTAACTACATTGCCATAAGCATATCAAAACATCATATTGTATACCTGAAATACAAAAAGATGTAAATCTTTCCACGAAAAATTTAGGGACCTTATGGTTTCAATAGTAAATTCCATCAGGCATTTATGGATGAAATACCAATCATGCAAATACTCTTTCAGGAAACAGAATTAAGAATGAACACTTTCCAAATCATTTTATGAGGCTAGCATCACCCTGATACAAAATCAGCCACAGACATTACAAATAAAGGAACCATAGACTGATAGCCTTCATGCATATAAATGCAAAAACCCTTAACAATTTATAGTAAATAAAATCCAACAATATGTAAGGACAACATACGAAGTTTTCCCTGGGAATGCAAAGATGCTTTGTCATTCAAAAACCAACTAATATAATTTACTACATTGAAAAAATTAACAAGAAATACCACATCATCTCAAAAGATGCTGGAAAATGTCTTACTAAATTTCAAGACACATTTATGGAACTATCAGGAAATAGGCTTTAAGAGAGAACTTCTTCAACCTGTTAAGTGATCAATGTAAAACCTATATTCATTGTAGCCTAATTTCACTATTAATGGTGAAAGATTGCTTTGCCTCTAAAATCAGGAGTAAGTCACAGATAGCCACATTCACCATTTCTATTAAACACTAGGACACACAAGGATTCTATATAGATTTTTGTGAACAGATTATGTTGCCTTGGAAAAGGATGAGCATGTTCACAATGTTGGCTGCAAGATTCTATATGTCCTTCAGTTCAGGCTGTTCATTAGACTATCTGCTTGATCTATCTATTTATAAAAACATCCCTTCAGAATTCAGTTTTGGAAAATTTTCTTGGTAATTTTGCCAATTTTTGCCTCATATGTTTGAGGCTACATTGTCGGGTGGGTTGAGGGTTCAGGGTTGTTATACCTGAATGGTGAGTTGCTGATTTTATAATTAAGTGATAATCTTCATTATTCCTAGCCATTTTAATAAATTCCTATTCCATTTATTTGTGTTTGAAGTCTATCCATTCTGATAATGTTGCTACACCAACTTTCTTTTGATTGGAATTTTTTAGATATATATTTTTTATCACTTACCTTTCAAACTTTCTATATCTTTACTTTTTATTAGAGGAATGTACCTTGCAAATAGCTTATAGCTGGATTTAGTTTTTGCTTTTGTAGCCTTTTTCTCTCTCTCTCTTTCTCAGCAAGAAACTCTCAGCAAAAAAGTTTCTTATATTTACAATTGTTACTGATTACTGATATATTTAAACTCATATTGACTTTAAATTTTTCATCCCCTTTTTAAAAATATGGAGGCTTTAATGTCCTCTAGTTGTATGTGTTACAGGGCTAACTGTGACATTTCATTCGAAACTCTTGACAAGTCTTTTCTAAATACACATGTCAAAAGAGTAAAAAAGGGTTCCCGGTGATGTTTGTTTCTTAATTGAAATTATCAGTCTTTCTCCCAACAACAAGAGGATGTATTTGTGAGAAGTTTGGATCTGGAAGGAAACTTATAGGGGCTGACTAATGCATTTTACATGTGAGAAAACTAAAGTCCACAGGGTTTTGATGAGTTGTTCAAGGTCACAAAGTGAGTTAGTAATTATGATGTGACTGAACTGAAGTCACCTAACTCTTGGTCTAGTGTTATTTCCATGCTGTCCTTTCAGATTTATGTTGTACCGACTGTCGAATATCATCATTTCCGCAATACAATAGTAGCACATGTCTTCCTGAAGGAGCTTGTAAATTGAATCAATTCTGAGACATGCATATTAAGTTAAGAAGCATGCAAAGCAGATGGCGAAATGCAAATGGATTAAGATCTCCAAGGTTATCCAGACTTGAATCTATTTAAAGAAGTGATAGTCTGTTTTAAGTCTCATCAGTGACTTTGAAAACAATAGGCTCAACTGTAATGAGAGATATGAAATACATTCTAACTTGCAGTTGCTCTTTGTATAATAAAAAGTGTTTTATTTCAATATCTAATTTATTATTTCTCATTTATGAATACCCTGTAGCATTATTTCTCTACAACTTTTACTTTCCCATTGACTATTTGAATTTTTGTATCATTTATTTTCCCTCAAAGGCCTGAACCTGCTCTTCTAAGTCACATTTCATTTTCTTTGTTACTTTTTCAGATACCTAAATTTTAAAAATATTATTTCCAGTTAATCCCATGTGGCACACGAAACGAAGAGCCAGCGCAGAGAATAATTACACTGTATTTCAAAATGCGGAACTGCTCGGGTAAGTTGGATGATAAAACATCATGGCATCAGGTCTCACGGTGTCGACAATGAAAACTTGGCAGTCATATTCAAAAAGAGCTTATACTTTCTCCACATGAGAAAGAAAAGGGAAACACTAAAATCCAATTTCAAATTGTGCCTTAAGTTCTAGTTTAGTGTTCTCTCCTTGGAGCATATATTGCCAGACCCCCTGGCTCAGCAGATCTTTCAAAACCAGCCTTTGAGATTTCAGTGTCGGGCTGCCGTCTGAGCACATTCTTTAGCAGATAAACCAATTAGGCATTTTTCTGACAGCAGCCAATGTCGTGGGGCCTTTGTTAAATTTCTGTCACATCTTGTATTTATGAAAATGAACTGCGTCCTTGGGAATTTCAAAAGGTAATGAAGCACGGGCCTGAGGAGAGCACCAGAGGGAGACAGAGCACAGAATCGTGCGTCACTGCGGAGTTCTGACGGGGGCTTTTGGTTTCTAGGGATGGTGATGGTTCTCTGTGGTACCTAGGTCCAAAGAGGCAGAATCGAAAGACAAACTTCGTGAATTCTCAGATCTAGAATAACCTCATTTTTGACTGAACTCACGAGTGCCACCAGTTAATTCTGAGAAAAAGATCTGACATTTTATCTATCTTATTTTACGTGCAGACACATTTAAACTCGAGAAAGGGCAGAGTAGAGCTGTCCACACTCTCTTGAGCACACTCCACATTGAGTCTGCTCCATGTCAGCTCCAAGCTCAGCCTTTCAGCCCCTGGACTAAAGGGCTCACTCAAAGGTCTAGCTTATCCTGAACTCTGCTCCCAACCTGTGGCTAGTCCCATTTTACTATTATCCTTCTCTGTTATCCTATCCCAGTCTCAACCCTGCAATTATCTGTTCACCCTCAGACTCCCTGGAGCTTCATCCCTCTTTGCCAGAGACAGTCCCAGTTTTAGTATTGGACCTCCCTCTTCCTTGCCCTAAGTTGCTCTGGAGATTGACAACTTTCTCCAAACCCAGCCACGGGACGAATCCCACTTCATATTCATTCCCTCAACGGTACCTTCATCTCATAAAACTTCATCACTCGCCCACCCAAACACACACACACAGAGTTTAGAAATCTACAGAGAATGAACCAAGGCTTTGCTTCATTGTGGTCTGACTTAAACGTTACCTTTCTCTTTGCCCTTTCACTATTAACTAGATCCTCAGGTATAAGATTTGTGTCATTCTGCTTTGTGTCTGTGCCTTGCATCTCTGTGTTCTCAGGTCTGCCTTGTGCTTAGTAGGTGTTACTGTCCCTTTGGTTCACTTCACCAAGTTTTTCATGCTCTCTGATGACCTTCACATGTGGGCTCAGGTTTGCCTTGGATATTAAGCCAACCTAGGAAAGAAAGTTTATATTTCGGTAATGGCTCTTCTTCTTATTTCCATGAAGTGGAACATGGAATTAAGTCACACTTCCCAGCTGTGGGATTTACTGGCCCAAATATACTTGCTCACCTATTCTATGTGATCTGCTTTTTTCTCTCTCTTTGGAAGCTTTTAAGATCTTCTCTTTGTCCCTATTGTTGTGAAATTTCACAACTATATGCTTTGGTATGGACACTTTTCCATTCATCGTGCTAGACATTCATTGTAAAAATTCATGTCTGTCAATACCTTTTAAAAAATATTACTGTTCTATTAATGTACATATTCTTTAATGTTTCTGTTCTAACAGATTGTTATTTTTGTACTTTTTTCATTATATATTTTTCATTCTGTTCTTTTTGACAGATGCAACATTTTCTCATTGTGGTGACCATAAAATATAATGCATTTACTTAATACTCATTTTAGTATTTCTAAAGATCAAATAATTTTATTGAAATATACCTCACAATGTCCTTGTTTTGGTTATAAGTTAAATTGCATAAGTTATAAGTTAAACAGTTTCATTTCATGAATGTTGAGTATAAAAATATATGATTAAGTGAAATTGTGAAAGTTGTTCAAAGGACTGTGGAAAATCCTGTTTCTAGCCTCTGAATTCAGAGCCATGGAGTATTGATGAAAACTGAGATCAAATTTCATATATTATATATTTTGCATCTTCCAAAATATAGATCATCTTTTAAAAGCCACCCCTCAATCCACAAAGGTCAATTCAAGGACTCACATGCTTTAATCCTAATCCACATTTTTGATGAAAATACAGAAAGAAAACAACTCTGCATAGAGGAAGATTTTTAAAATAAAATTTTAAAAAAGGAATGATCATAATAAATTAGAAATGAACCAAAGGCCAAATGGATTTTAAGTAAAATAAGTCTTTGGAGATAAAAACCAAATAAAAATGCTTTTAAAGCACAGGGGTCCTTAGACATAGACAGGAAACAATAGTGAGTCACCATAGAATTAATAACAAAATGCCTTCTCGGTTAACAAAATCGCACCACATGACAACTGAGTAAGATTGCATGGGAAGTCACTTCTACACCAGACAATATTAAAACTAGAAGAAATATTACAGAAAAATTAGTCTAATCCGTATTTTAAGAGAGAAGCAACTGAGACCAAAAGAAATAAGAAACTCTTCCACGCCTTCAAGTAGGTAACGTCTCCTACAACAGTGTTTCGTTGTTCCAGGATCAAACTCTTCAGTCTGTTTATTCCCACTAATTTCAACGTTCTCTTCACCATAGTAACTGGTCCTATAAGGGAATACTTATTTTAACTATAGTTCAAATCTCTACGTGAGAAATAATTGGCAATTTCTCATGGTGACCCATATAGTTTAACATGCAATAAAATGAAATTTTAACAAGAGAAAAGATGATTCCAGGTCTATATGTTTTAGATAGAACATAATTTAGATAGTACAGAGATGAACAATAAAAAGAATAAATAAAAAAGTAAAAGCAGAGAACATTTGTGAGGGGAATTAAAGGTTGCAAAATCTAAAGAAGAGAATGTTAGAATGGCTTTCTACAGTTAAAAGACAAATCTAGGGCATTATTTCTCATCTTCACACAATTACTATTTAGTTAGACCAAGGTGAACACAGATGCAACCAAGGAGCAGTTCTTGAGTACAGAGTGACTTAAGCCCAGCCCAGCCCTCAGTTAGTGAAATAAAAGGTGACGGTACGTGGATCCCTAGAGTTTGGGGAAAATGGACTACAAATAACATCCCAGTCACTTGCAATTTTTCTGCCAGGGGTCTAAGAGCTAGACCAAGTAAATACTGGGATAGAATAATACCAGAAAGTAAGCTGCCTCTCCTAATCCAGGGGGAACAGCATGTTCAGTACTCCCAGGGAATAGAAAGTCACACTGTACTGATTAAACACACAGACTCAGAGATCAGAATGTCTAGGTTCAAATCCCAGACTTTACCAATAGTTGTGTGAATTTAGGCAAATTAAGGTATCTCAGCTTCTCTTATGTTAATTGAGGGTGGTGGTACCTACCTTGGAGGATTTTTGAACAATTCTTAGAAAAGCACTTAGGAAACAGTAAATTGGTATTATTTCCCAAATGTCTGAACTCATGCTATCTGGCAGATCCTAATATTATTTTTAAGATAATTATTGAAAATATCAAGATAAAAAGGCCAATTTTAAAATTGCCTATTAAAGGCATCACCAGATTGATTTAAAGGGAAAAACAGCACAACTAAAGATATTCAGCAGCTTTTATTACATCAGAACGACACGTCAAATGGGCAATGGGGAATACTTTGCCTAAATTGTAATCAAGACTCTATTAAATTAGTGAATTTTTGACCCTCATAATTGGCATTTGTTTGTTCTGAGTAGTTTTGGGCTCTATTCACATGAATATTGAAGAAGCAGTTTTCCAGTTATTTTCATTAGAAACCATGAGGTAAGACCATACTTCTCTAAATATAAAGTTCTACAAATACTCAGAATGCATATTTTAAAAGTATAACTTGTTTTCAAATAACTGAGTTTATTGGTTGACAAACAGACTCTCAGCTGAAAGAATAATTAAAAGTACAAAGAATCTAGAATTACAGACATAAATAAGAAAACATACAACGGGTTGGCTCGGTAGCTAAACTAAATAGTGGCGAAATGCCAAAGTCTTAAAATTATCTGTGGCAAGACTCTTAGTCAAGATTTTAGTCTTTAAGTCTGGTAGAATGACTGTAGAGTAAGAAGAGATATTAGAATCTTAACTCATAAGTTATACCAAAATGATCAATTCTACATTGCACAATAGTGTGACATGTGTTCCGAGAAATTATTGCATTCTGCAAAACTGTGCAATAAAAAAACACAAGGTTTACGCAAAAATATATAAGATTAGAGGCACAACACTCAAAAACTTTCAGTGTCGTATTTTTAAAAAGATAGGAACCTAATGAGTATGGCCAGAACAATTTTACACATACCAAATAGTTAAGGTTTATACACACTGCAATACGCAGGGCACTTTACCTTGAAAAGGAACTGAAGTTTGCTTGTGGCGACAGAGGGGTCGCAGCATGTAAGTTACTGTGAAGAGATTGAAGGAGAGTTACCTGCCTTCTGAAATCATAGGCAAAGTAGTAGCCCCAGATGTGGTTGGGTGCGGCTCATAACACAGTGAATTGAAGTAGCTGGAAAATATTTGAGAGGTGTGTGTGTGTACATGAGCAAGCATGCATTTTGTGTATTCTTTCCTCCTTCCTGAATCTGTTTAGCTGGGCACAGTTTTCTGTGTTCATATTTCAGTGTTTCTCATAGATAAAATTGTACATAAACAACTGCAAAATGTGTATTATGCTCAAATTGTTTCCTAAAATATAAATATCACATGGGAACAAATCTGTTTTCAAAACAGTCATTTTGTACATGACAACTTAATCATTGATACAAAGACTTCTGAGACTAAGATTGCCAGTAAAATAAAATAATTAACATTGAATTTCTTAAAATTGATGAGCTTATTACATAAATTGGCTAATTTAAACTGAAAAGATGAGTACTTTAAAAGAAAACTCTTCCTTTCTTGGAAATGTTTTATTATTTCCCTGCCTTTTGTAAGTTAAAGTTGACCATTTATCTCTAAATTATCCCTCTTCTGTTCTTTTTTCTTACTATGAGTTTCCCCCCCTGTTTTCATCACCTTAAATTGTTTTCTGTTTCCAAAGTGGTTTTTAACCTAATGTTCTTGATTTTCTCACTCTTAAACACAGAATACTAACTTTGTGAGAATAAAAAAAATTAAAAAATACTTTAACCATTTGACCTTTATATCATAGCAAAATTTAACTGAAATATTTATTTAAAACATAAACACTCCTACACCTCTACACTCTCTCACTTCCCCTACATGGGTCTAAGCATGTGTGTCTTGTGAGAAGGGGCATATCATCTGATACAGCTTTTTCCAGACTACTCACTTTATGCACTTCGCAATGTTTATTAAATGCCTTTCTTAGCAAAAACATCATCAGATAAATTAAGAAAATGCTAATACTAATCTACGGTAAACATAGATTAAATATTTTAGTAAATCGATTTCAATATTTTATTAAAATAATGGATTACAGTCTTTTCATGTTTTCTTATTTCTAGTTTTCTACTTTTCTATTTCTTTGTATGCTGGATTGATTAATGTTTTTATTCTACTTTTTTATTTGATGTTTTAGAGGGTCATTCAAGATTTGATGATCCGAAAGGGAAGACCCAGACACACACCTGCGAAATTAGCATCCTGGAACAGAAATGGCTCAGTGGCCAATCATTACAATTCTACCTGAATGAGGAATGAGGTAGGAGAAGTTTCATAACAAGGCCGCTTCTGTGTCTGGGATTTAGTTGTTGCTCCTGGGAGCCCAGTCCCCCCTAGTTCTCCAGCCTTCTGCAATTCTGTGAGCCAT
The DNA here is from genome assembly GCA_004363605.1 of Indri indri. Taxonomy (NCBI): domain Eukaryota; kingdom Metazoa; phylum Chordata; class Mammalia; order Primates; family Indriidae; genus Indri; species Indri indri. The sequence goes on along the minus strand of RJWJ010045807.1, from coordinate 1,895 downwards.
TCAAACCCTACCTGTTTCACTTATAAATGCACTTCGGAGCCTGATTAATACAGTTGGCACAACCATAACACAGCCTTTTAATTAATTACCAAGCAGACTTCAGGTGGCCTCCTTCTCGAAAGCTTATTACCTCTGGGGGAAAAAAAGGTAGTTTTTGGAGCACCTCTCTTTCCCCAGTGTGTATTCTTTAGCAATCACACCTTTCATTGTCTACCACATGTTCTATTTCTTTAAAAATACAGCACTTTTCTAGTTTTTTGGTGGTTCTTGCCCAGCTTTTCAAAATTCTTATGTATCCCTTTTTTTTATATTGTTTTCATGAGCTTTAGGCTGGTAGGAAAGTAAATCCTGTATTTAAGAAGCCACATTGAACTAAAAGTTAACTATTTTATTTTCTACATGTTCTGTTTAGTTTCTAAAAATAGAAATTGCTATATGAGTACAGTTAAAATTTTATTTATATGTGTACATGTGTATGCATATGCATGTGTGTGTATAAACGCTACAGATCTTCAATCATTTGAGGATCTGTGGAGTTTTTAACTTAATGATGATGATAGAAAACACATAGGCCATGTTATCATACCTTATTGCACTGATGAGAAGCTCTCTCTCATCGTGATTGATACAGTCAGGTTGCTTTCAAGTTACATTCATTGTCAATCAACTAAGTAAACATTTCATCCCAACTTAGGCCACATAGTTCCTCATCTGCTTTCAACTAAAATAATCTGCCATGTGTTTATTCTCTCTTTTTGTTTGTGTGCTTGTTTGCCCAAATACTTTTTTAAGATAGAATCATAAAAGATAAGGTGGTGTATATTTTATCATGGTGAATTTTATATATCCTGATCTTTAGGACTTCCAATAAAATCCATTACCTAGCTTTATTCAATGTAATGGTCCATTTAATTTTTAAAATCATTGTGTTACCAAAAAATCTTGAATAAAACAAATGCTTTGTAAACTGAACCCTACTTTAAGCATATCCAAGTCTATTTTAAGTGGATGCTTAAAGCTAATGAAAAGTCTCTACATTTTAATGCAAAAGTTGTGGACACACATCAGATCCCCAGTCATGATGTTTATATATTTGGTGTTCCCCTCCCCTTCCTACCCCAGAGACAAAAGCTTCTAATTTACCTAGTTTTGGTTTGGGCTTTGTTTTTAAATGTTTGATGCTTACATTGGGTTTTCCCAAGGTAGGATACACCTGCATATACGTTTAACAGCTGAATTTTCCAGGTGCTTCAACATCACACTTCCTATTATAGCCCTGAAGGCATTCTCTGTTTCTCTGTTTCCTTTAGCTTTGCGGCTTTTCTTCTGGTGAACTAACATTTTTCAGGCACTCTATTTTCAATTTACTTTAAAATTCTGACTCTACTCTCTGAATTTTCCTGCTTCTCTTTAAACTTGAGTCAAGCTGTCAACACCACTTATTGAATGCCTGCTGTGAAAAGATACAAAAGGAATCAAGGCAACGTTTTCTTTCCTTCAAGAATGTAAAATCTACTTGATGAGACAGAACATACATTCCCATTAAAAGCATCTAAAACATGCCAAAATAGCTTGAAATAAGCATGTATTAATTTAGTATAACTGTTATGTGTATTCTGAAAGAATGCAATGTTATTTAGCCCTGAGAGAAATCTATTAGGAAATTCTTTCTAGATCTGAGTGTTGAATCTCAAGCCTATCAGACATCATGCCTTTTGTTTATAACAAATATTTAATGATACCCCATTATTATCCTGAAATGAAACTTATATATGATAAAGTCTAACAATGAATATAATTTCAAGGAAATGAATATAAAGCCTTATCTGCAACATAAAAGAGAATAAAGCAAAAATAATGTATTATCAAATATGTATTTCAAAATGTAACTGATC
>RJWJ010045805.1:0-11622 GCA_004363605.1 Indri indri | reverse complement strand
TGTTCATTTGCAGACCAATAATTACCAAATGTATTTGATTGGAAACAAAAGTAGAGTGTAAGCTCCATCAGGGCAGGGATTTTGTTTTCTGTTGTTCACTATTTTATCCCTGGTTCTTGACAGAAAATAGGCAGACAAGGTACATAGCTAAGAAAAAAAGAAAAAAAAAAACCAGTCGTCTTTTATGTTGGAAATCAATAAATTGTAATGCCATAGAGAAGCCTGGGAAGATGTCAAATTGCTTAGCGGAGCATCTAGCACATGGCAAGTGGTCAGCAAATGCCAGCTGTTTTTATTTGTATAATGAAAAATAAAAAGAACTAAAATTAATTTTCCAGAAAACACAATATTAAGTAGCTAGACATGCAGGGGCCAGATTATGGGGGAGCCTCTGTGCCTTATTAAGATGTTTAAATTTTATCTGAAGGCAAGGTGTAACTTTCAGAGAATTTTAAGCAAAAGAATAAACGGTATGAGTTACATTTTAAGGAGTCTTTTCTTGTAGCAGTGCGAAGACAGAATTAGGGTAGAATTTTGAAAAGTCAGAACAATAGAAAGGAGGTGGCAGGTTGGAAAGGTATTTCGGAGGTAAAGTTGGCAGGAACTGTTAAGCAATTCAAGTAAAAAACAAAAAGAAAAAATGCTGAGTAAACGAAAATGCAGCAAGAGTACTCTAGGCTTAAAAGAGAATTTCTTGCAAATATGTTTATAACAGGTTTACCGAGAAAGCTCATACAATCTTCTTTTCTGGGGGTCTTTAAAAATGAGATAGAATCATCTTTTTTTTGGTACCTGAAGGCTTGGGCTTAATCCAAAGTTGATCCACTCTTTTGATGCTACGATTTCAACAGAAAACCAAAAAGCAGACCTAACAGTGTATGGAAATAATGTATAGTTCTTGTAAGGTTTTAATGATATATACATTTTATGTTTACGTCTTCTTCTACCGTTTTTATTTGCTTGCAGAATTTTTCCCATTCACCTTTAAATATGCTATATCATTCTCTGCCCAGGACTTTTTTCCAGTCATGTTCTCATTATGTCTCATCGCTTATGACAATGACATTGCTGCATAGTGACTTCATTACTGTAAAGAAACAGTATGAGTTTACAGCTGAAAAAAAGTATAATTAAAAGCATAAAGTATGGCTGCTGTCAAGACAACAGATATTAACGCCAATACTTAGAACATAATGCAGAAATAGGTTAGGTTTATGCTACCTGAAATCATTGTGAACCTTGAGTATTTTCTCTACAAATAATACACCTAAAAGTTATTTCATCTTTTTGGACAAGAAAACCAGGTGAATCACCCTGTATTGCCTCTTTTCCAGGTCATTTCTCCTCCTGATGCAAGCCACAGTGATATTAAAAGGTCTTATGAGAATTATTAAAGACCACTGAAACAGATATTAGTACGAACTAGAAGGCATAAAAAACCAAAGTTATGAATATATGCACTAACTGAAATCTTTAACCTTGTACAAAGTCCAAGGAAACTTATCCGACATTTTATAAATATGATGTTTCAACTGCCATCTGCTAAGTAAAATCACAGCCATATCGACTCTCTAATTGGGTACAATTTTAGTCCTGGGAATCTTGACCAGATATGTTTTTGCCTAGAATGATGGGCCTCATAAACAGAGGTCCACAGCAAAAGGTAGTGTACAAATGAAGGGTGCTTTCCACTTTCCCCGGGGGTGTTGTAGAGGAAATCCATGATTAATTCAAGCGGCTAGAATAGGTGAGCTCTAAGATTACACATATACACACACCCTGAAAATGTTGACACTCCAAAATAACAAACAACCCTCCCCTCTAAAACATCAATGTTTTCTTGTGCACGTACTGTATGTGCGTGCATCTATGTCTATATATCTTTATGTATGTTGATATATTTATGGACATATGTATCTATATGATTTCTAGATTCTTGGATATTTAATTTATATGTATGTATAAATGGGTATATAGACATATAAAATATAATTATGCACACTGATTCACCAATCCAGAGCCTTTATATGTACATGATCCTATAGAAAAAGTAAAATGGTATAAAGGAAATGTATCTCAGAGCATGAGTTCCTATATGTATGAGAAAGGCCTCGTCTTCTTTGCTGTCTGAACCCTGAGAGCTACAGTGGGACAATCACTCTGGTGTGGTTCTAATATAAAAGAAAACACCAGGTTATATACTATATATTTTAAGAAATATTTTCCATTCCTTTCTTTTTTATTTGTATGTAGTAAACTCTACTACATAGTTCCTAATTATTGGAGATTTTTGCAGACAGGAAACTAAAATAATTATTCCTACCACATAAAAAGATTTTCCTAAAGTTGAATATTAGATCATCTATTCCTACATTCCATTATTTCACCTCTAAAGGATCTGCATATGTGACAAACAAGTAGACTCTTTGAAGAGCGATTTGTCATGTTTACCAAAACGTGAGGTCTAATTTCTGTTAAAATATTTTTCAACATTTTTAATGAATTTTAATAAAGGTTTATCAGGCACTTGTTATGGTACAGAACTTTTATTAAATTCTGTGATCCATAAAACGTTTTTTTTGAATGACACATAGTTTAGTTTTTCATTTAGAGGCTATAAAAGTGTTCACAAAAGTTATGTTGAAAAAAAAAGTGATTGAAAGTGCTAAAACACTGTACAGAATATAAAATCCTTTCATAGACTTTTTATGACACATGAAACATGAGTCTTAAAGGTTTAATGTTACTGACTTTTATACAAGGCTTTTTAATTCTTGATTCCAGTTATGGTTCTGCAAATGAACTGTGACATTAAAAGGAATCAGGCTGGAACTGCCTGGGCTCACTTTCTAGATGAGCTCTGACTGGCCATGAGGGGTTTGCTCTAGGACCCACCGCCCACAACTGATTAATACTCACTCGCTTTCTCAGAACAGAGGAGCGAGCCTACTTAACAGACTCCCTCCTACCTAAATTCAGTGTTAATATTGGGGAGGGCACATAGATTACTATTAGCAAATATGAAATGTGAAAGATGACTATCCCCTAATCCTTGTTTCTTTAATGCTGTATACTAGTTACTGCTATAATTGCAATGTTGTCTTGGTGAACTGCAGGCCCAATATTGCTGTCTGTCCCATTAAAATAATGGATAGAAAATTCCCTTTGGCGCTATCTTGGGAATTTTGAGTCAAGGTGCTGTCTGGAATCCAGTACAGAAGACAAATTCGCTGTGTTTTGTTCATTTAAAGATGGGATTCAACCAAACGAAGTTGCCGTTTTTGTAAGTTAACACAGTTGAAACTTTCAATTTCTTGTAGCTCACCTTAGCTTTCCAAGATTGTCTAAGAATTAATACATTTCAAAGCCACAGTGATGGTTTGTGTTAAGAGGAGTATAGAGCAATATGTGATGAATTGGATCAATATAAGACCATTTGATAATTTAGATGAGACTTCAGAATAATACACTCAGCTTAAATTATCTTGAGTAGTGCCTCAACATTACAGAGCATTTTGTATGTGTAGACACTCTTCTTGCGGGTTAATTTCCTAGAAGAATCACACAAAGCCCCAGTTTCCATGTATTGATACTACACTGTGAAAATCACTTAGGAAAGAGCTTGAGTTTACAGAAAAGAATGAAAAAAGTATGGGTTTAAATAAATATGTACCATACAAACTCTAAACAGCAATAGTGGTTCTGTAGTTTACCAAGACAACATTGCAATTATAGCAGTAAATCGTGTACAATATTAAAGAAACGAAGATAAATTCATAGTACTCCTCCACACTTCATATTTACTAATAGCAATCTATGTGACCTTCTCAACATTAATCATCAGTGGTACACTCCAAAAGGCTGAAATAAAATATTTGTGTCATATATGGTATTCATAATTCATCTGTTTGTTTTGATAAAGAATTTCTTTCTTATTTCAAAAGTATTTTAATAGGAAAAGGACTAAACACTGGACTTCTCAAAACGAGTCATAACTTAATATCCTGCATGTAACCAAAAGAATGATCAAATATAGTAAAAATTTCTACTTCCTCGTAATCTGTGTTTTTTCTAATATGAAGCATGTGATTCTAATTTGGCAAAATTTATCAAATAATTTCTTTCTCTATACATCTTAGCTCTAGATATTTTAAACCAAAGGCTCACAAATTTTACAATACTTTTAGTGTACTTCAGAAATTATTGAAAGACATATTTTTGATACATTACTATATAGTGCATTAAAGACCTATTTTTTCATTAACTTACATGATTTTATGTGTTATCCATTTGTAGCTTAGTTTATTATATGTACTGAGTCTGTAAGATATTAAAACTGCATTTCAACTAGAATAGTCTGTGTTAAGACTATACATTAAGACAGATTTGCTGTTCTCTCATGTATTCTAAATTAATAAACTTTTACTAAATTGCCAAATGATTTCTATACTATATGATCTTTGAATATTACTTTCGTATCTATTACCCTAGAGATGAACAATACAGAATTCAAAATACCTATCCACTGAAGCCAAGAGCTAACAAGCAAATATCCTTCCTGACACTCATGAAACCATGGGAAAGCTGCCCAGAGGGAGAGAAGTTTCTAAAGCACATGGACAGAAATATAAGCAAGCTGGGGCAGGGGTGGTTTGCGGGGGACATTACAAGTCTTATCAATATTAAAGACATTTTTAGAACCATAAAACATTACTAATTTAGAAAGTAGAAGGAATAAGCTAAGAAATGGAAAAATCTAACTTTTTGAAAAACAAACTCTTTCCATGCAGGTGATATTTTCTAAAAATTATATTTTAATCTTTCAGTAGGTATTACATATATTTCTCCTTTTAGGATATTTTTATATGTCTACTGCTTGCTCTGTCACTGGATTTCACAATTAGGAGTAGGGTGGTTCTAAGAAGCATGTGCTACTTCCAGCTGGAGGCAGTAGGAGCAAGGGTGAGATGTCCGCGCTGCCATTTCTCAGAAGCAGTGATTTAGAAGCCACAGTCTAGATGGTAGAGCCACAAAATGGAGAAACTCTGGTTCCTTGGGTCACTGCCTGGAGAAGAACTGCTCAGAAGAGTCACCTGACCTGCTCTGGGACTTACAGGAGGAAGAAATAAACCTCGTTATATTAAATCACCAATACTTCAGGGTGTCTTTGTTACTGTAACAAAGCCTAGCTTATCTTGACAACACTCTGCCATGTAAGTTAGATATCTCAGGGTCATCCTTGATCGCTCCCTCTTACCCACTCACCACATCGAATCAGCACACACGTGTATTTAGCCTCTCTAACTACTGCTCTAAGTTCAACTACTAAGTTGCTATTATAATGCTAAGAGCTGTTATAATAGCCTTCTAATTTGTCTCTCTGCTTTCAGACATCACCTGCCCTCCACCACCCTGCATATCAATCCCTCTAAATGCCAAGTAGAGTTATCCTTCTAAAGCTCAGAACTAACGGGGCTGTTCACCTGCTTGAAAACATTCCACAGCTTACCTTTCAACCTCATTTCCTACAACACCTCCCTTTGTGCTCACCACTGAAAACGCATCCTCCTTAGACATCCCAATCTTTTCACACTTCTTTGCTTACTGTCTACTTCCTCTTACCTGATGGCCCACCTCTCTTTCCCTTTATTGGCCTGGCAAACTCCTATGATAAAGCACTTCCTGGCACAAATCTGGTGGAATGAATCACACCTTCTGTTCATGCTCTGCAAATCTCTCTGCTATAGTAATAGTAATAACTAATATTTATTGAGGCTTTACCTTTTTGTCAGCCACTTAAGCACTTTCTACATAGATTGTTCCATTAATTCTCACAAAAAGCCAATGAGGTGGCTACTATTATTATGCCCATTTCACAATAGAGGAGACTAAGGGTTGGGCTGAGTAGCCAGCCCAAGTTTCGACACAGCTAGTGGGTGATAGAACCAGGATAAGAACTCATCTCAGATGGACAGTTGGATTCCAGATTTGTGCACTTAACCACCAAATTTCTTGATTCCCATTTAAGTAAAAAATATCTTGGTCCAGCATATGACCTCTAGCCTCTCTTCCTGCCTTTTCTTCCAGACACCTGGTAACCTAGCATGTTATTCCCTCTTCTTGAAAGACCTTTCCTCATTTTATTTGCCTAGTTCACTCCTGCTTGTGCTTCGCATGTCAGCTCTAGCATCCCATCTTCTCAATCCACCATGTTGAATGAACGCCTCCCTCATGGCTTCCTACACACATTAGGGCACTTCCCTCTGCCCTAACTGTTGGCGAAATTTTCTTTTTCTCTCTCATCACCAAAGAGCTACTTGAAGGCCAACATTCCTGTTAGTCTTTAGTGCCAGCACCTACCTAAATGCCTGGCACACAGCAAGTGCTCAACAAACGTGTTCCAGTGAGTGAGTGAATGATGTAAACGTCATTATTCACATTTTATCGTTATTAAAAAGTTGGTCCTCCAAATCGTTAACTTTTTATTTTTGGATGAAGGACATTTTTGTCCCCTCTTAAAAGCTTCCTAATGAAAGATTCCATTTGTGAGTTCTATGATTCCATTCAATATTATATTTCTTAATTTATTATTTATTTCACTCATACATGAATGAGCAGATATGTAGTACAGAAAATTAAAGCCCCAAAATGAGAATTAAAATGAAATTTTCTCCTAAACGTTGCTTTTCAAACTGTAAATTTCAAAACTTAAAATGTAACATTTTCGATTTTACCATTTCTCTTATAGTTTTACAAAGGGTTTAATAGTCACCTAAGAAAACAATAATAGTAATGGTTTAAAAGGATTGAGCCCATTTTGTGTGACGATGTCTGTTTTCATGTTTTACGTTAAGTAGCTCATGTATTCCTCACAACAACCCTATGAGATTAATATGATTATTATCCCCATTTTATAGATTAAAAACTGAAGAACTTTAAGATTGCACAACTTATTTAAGGTCACACAGCTAGTGAAAACAGAAGATTAACACTGCTTTCAAACTCAAAGTTGTCTCATATAAGAGGATTTTAAAGGAAGATGACATTTCACATATTAATGCCTATACTTCCAAACAAACTAATAAGAATAAAAAAAATGGAAGTAGCCTATATTTAAGCTATGAGAAAATTATGGGGAGCTAAAAGGTTCTCACATACAGCATTTGATCCTAATTGCATATCCTTATGATGCATTGGCAAAGTGTAGTATACTCAATAAACTACCCCCTCCTATAGTATGTGTATGAAAACGTAGATTCATAAAGTGATTTCTTTCTTACTCTTGCCTTAATATTCATATTGCTGAAGCTTTTAACTAATTGATTGAGTTGATAGAGCTCATATATTGAGAGGTTCAGGAGGCCTAAGACCTTATAATTAATTTTATTATTTTGTTGATCACTTAAAATTATAGTGATTTGCTGAGCACACATTATATACAAATACTGGCTCTGATCCTGTCTTCAAAGACCTTATAATCTAGCAGGGGAAATCAATAACCAGAATGCAAGACAGAAAAAGGTACATGCCACAAAAGAGATATGGATAACAGCTAAGTGGAACTAGAAGAGGAAGGCCATATTTCTAGCTTGTGGAACAAGTAGAATTTATGTTGGCACGTGAGGTAGGAGGAAAATTTCAACAAGTGATAATAAGGAGAGTGTAGATCTGGCCAAGGGCAAAAGGGTGGAGGCTAGACACCTGAGGCAGACCCGGGGAACAGATGGGCTAGTAAATGAAGTGTGTGAAGGGGGTGCCTGGAAAGTAAGAAGGGGTGCCCTTTGAGACCCATTATATAGGTCTTGAATAACAAGCTAACATATTAATGGAATTCTTTTTTTTAATGGAATTCTTTAAGAATTGGAAAGTCAATGAAGGTTTCGGAAACACATTTCCTGGCAAAAGTGTCTAACAGAAAGGAAAAGAGAGAAGCCAGAGACTAGAAATTATGAGGTTATTGCAATTCACCAAATCGATAGGTCCTAAGGATGCAAAGGAAATGGGGCCAAGGGACAAATTCAGAAGAGGGTGTGGACACAGAGGCTACAGGACTTGTAGCAAATTGTACGTTGTGAGAGAACACTCAAGGTTTCAATTCTTGTGGATCTGGGGCCTACTGTTGGCTTTATACAAAATAGAAATCACAACAGCTGAATAAAGCTCAAAGTGAAGGATGACTTTCACATCTGGACATGTTATATTCTGTGAGGCAGGGACCGTCCAGTGGAGATGCCTGAGGGGCAGGACCGGACTTCAGAGGAGAGTCCACTTTGGAAGTATGCATGTCTAAATCCCTCAGAAACAGGAAGTGCTTCGAAACCACGAGATTCGAACAGATGTCCAATAAAGCAGAGACAGCTGATAGAATGTGAACCTTAAGAAGGTGGCCAAGAAGCCTCCAGAAAAAGAGCAGGCAGGGAGGAGAAGACCACACCAAAAAGAACAAGAGGGACAGAAAACAAGGAAATGGGAAGTTTACACAAGAAAGTCAAATTTTGCAAAAACCCCTGGGGAGAATCACAAGGAAGAGGAGAGTGAAACGAGGCGCTGACAGAGGGCACAGGAGGGCAAGGCATAACCGGGCACTGCCCTAGGCAAAGCAGGCCACGGGGCGCCCTGATTATAACTGAACAAGTAATTGGCAAATTTCAAGAGATTTTCGACTCAACAAAATCAACTTAATTGTGATGTCTCATGGCAGAGCTGGCTATTCACTCTCTTACAGTGTTCTTTCCCATTTCATGTTCCTGAAAGAAGACATAGATATGGAAACAGGGAAAAGAACATACAGATAAGAAATTACTAATGAACTATTTTAAACAATGAAAATAAGAAATGCATTCCTTCAGCGGCAATTTATGGGGTGGTATCATACATAAGACTGTAGATGATACAATGAAAAGCAGTCTCTGCCTTTTATCTAATTAGGGAAAGAATGTGCTTATAGTTAGAAATATGAGAGGCCTTTAAATAAGATTCAGAAACCTTAAATTGACACAGAAAATGAATTAAAGGAAAAAGAGATTTAAAAAAAAATTATTATCCAAGCAGAATTAAAGAACACATTTGAGAGAAGATGAGTAGGCCCCTTTAAAGGAATAAAGGGTAACTTGGGCCAGATGAGACACATAAAGGAATTTTAAAGGATATATAAGCCACATAAGCTTTAGTTAACATGTTCTCATATTTTCCTCATTAACAGCAAAAACAATAGCACGAACACATACTGTCAGGAGAGCACTTGGTACCTGTGACATAGGAACTAATTAATTGAACATTAGGTTGCATATAACCTAAGTCCTATATGTGATTTTGGAATGTTAGGATCTCTGTGTTTAAAGTATAGTCCTCTGCAAATGGTTTAAATAGCCTATAAGCGGGCAGTGACTGTCCATATCACACAATTGACTAAGTTTTATAATGTATCAATGAGTCTCACATATCCACTGGAGGTAAAAAGTAATAATCCCTATACTACTAGGAATCCCTGATAAAAAAAAAAAATTGGTGGTATTAAAATAAATCGAGTCAGCAAAAACGCTTCAAACTTTCCTGACTTATTTTGGCAAAGGGTGAACAAATAAATTAAGTGGCCAGTAAATACATCTGGGATGCAAAGCAGCAATGCAAATAACAATCCATTTTTTATAATTAAAGCTTAGCTAAACTATCATTTGGTCACAATGATAACTTTTTATAGAACTATAAATACCAACAAGGGATTTGTGGTGAAAAATTGCCTTGCAGCATTTTTGAAAAAATTAATGCATATTCAATATTGATTTTGATTTGTGCATGTTAAACTGTGCCTCTCAAGTAAAATATTCTTGAAGAAGTCAATAATATGCCATAATTTCATATGACACTAATAAAATAACGCAAATGACAATTCATTTTTGTTTACTTGTCTATGACTTAATGGATGGATAAATTTTGTTAAAAGAGGAAGCAAAAACTTGGTGCATAGTAGGCATATTTATAAAACAATTGTGATTGATTTTTTGGGTCACTTTCCTAAGAAAGTGAAACAATCAATCTCTTAGAATTCTTTCCTGAAAAGTGTTTTTATAGCTGTTGATATATGCTACGAATTTCAGAGGACCGAAGCCACATATATTAGGTAGTTTGTTTTGTTCCCTAAAAAATAATAGAGTAACGGTGCTGCAAATAAAGTCCAAGGAAGCTAAAAATATGCAAAACAGTGGCATTATAATGACTTTATATGTAACACTACTAATTCTATTTACTCAAAATTGCTCAAATTAGTAACACTAAAGCTGTTCTCTAGTCCTCAAGGGATGCTAGTAAGGGAAAAAAAAAAATGAACAGTGAGCTAGCCAAGTGAAATCTTAGATTCAAGAAAAAATACAGAGAAAATAAGAACTATTTTCCATCGAATCCAATTTTGCTGTTCATTCATTTTGAGGATACAGTAAATTAAGTACTTAGCTTTGCTCAGTATACCAATGAGATGGGCAGTAACCGGCATGCAGAAGAAAATACAAACAATGTATCTTAGGAAAATAAATCTGAATCTGATTCTCCCTGGTGCCAGTTATTTCCAGAGAAAATGAATTAAAGGGAAAAGAGATTTAAAAAAAAATTATCATCCAAGCAGAATTCAAGAACACATTTGAGAGAAGATGAGTAGGCCCATTTAAAGGAATAAAGGGTAACTTGGGCCAGATGAGCCACATAAAGGAATTTTAAAGGATATATAAGCGACATAAGCTTCAGTTACATTCAAATTTTTAGTAAGGCACATTCACACTTTCAAAACACTAATAATCCATTTAGGCTATGGTAGAAACATTAAAGTAACAGTTAAGGTCACTTAAACTCAACAACTTGCAGCCCAGGAGTGCCTGGAGCAATGAGAATTACTCTGAGCACTCATTCTCTGGAGAAAATTCTATTTGTCCACATTGTGAGTTTGGTTCTATTGTATACAGAGCTGAAATATTAGGCAGAATGATAACTTAGGTGAAAGGTCAGTTATTAAAAAAAAAAAAATTGCTGGCTGGATGGGTTGGCTCACACGTGTAATCCTAGCACTCTGGGAGGCCGAGGCGGGAGGATTGCTTGAAATCAAGAATTCAAGACCAGCCTCAGCAAGAGCAAGACCCCATCTCTACAAAAAATTGAAAATTTAGCCAGGCATGGTGGTGCACACCTGTAGTCCCAGCTACTCGGGAAGCTGATCCACGAGGATCACTTGAGCCCAGGAGTTTGCACTTGAGTTTGCAGTGAGCTATGATGATGCCACTGCACTCTAGCCAGAGCAACAGAGTGAGACCCTGTCAAAAAAAAAAAAAAAAGGTTTGTTAGAATTGGTTCATCTATTAAGAACAGGAGTTAAAACAAAAGTCCAGCCCCTTCTTGCTTTATTGGAGTCTTCCAGAAAAAGAAAAACCCAAATTAGTAAATTAGTTATCTGAATTAGTAAATCGTTTCATCACCATATAAAAAATTTCAACTCAAAATGGAGCATAGAACTAAAAATGAGAACTAAAACTATAAAACTTCCAAAAGAAAATTTAGGAAAAATATCTTTGTGACTTTAGGTTAGGCAAAGATTTCTTAGATATGACACCAAAAGCATAATCTGTAAAAGAAAAAAAA
>RJWJ010045804.1:0-11664 GCA_004363605.1 Indri indri | reverse complement strand
TAAACAGTCTGGCTTGGTTTAAATTTGCTTCCTGAGAGAAAATATCATGAATTAATAAAAGTAATGCATGAAATTATGGTAATTCACATTTTGCCAGCATAAAATAAAATTATCATTAAATAATATTTTTTGTCAAGCAGGAAAAGGAAATGCACTCTGAAACTCAGTAGTTGGCATTAAATCAATGCAGGAAAGCTGAAATGAGAATGGGCAGAAATAATACCGTTTCAATATTCTTTTTAATGATAGATTTTCTTGATCTACTTCCAGGTTGAGATCAGTGATACCCATAAGCCCATTTGTGTGTTCAATCTTGTATAATTATTACCTTATCAGCAATTAGCCCTATTTGTTCTACATGCATGATAATATATTGGCTGCATGAAATGTACCAGAGGTATGGTTTGCTTGTGATAATTTTTATGTTAATCTTGTTAAGCTACAGCTTTGTTTTAAGTTTAAATATCCTGGAAGAACATTTTATTATATATAATTTTTCTTACCAATTTCCATTTCAAAATATTAAGGTAGTGTAAGTGTTTTGATTACATTGATGGAGTGTATAATGCTGAAGTCAGGGCTTTTAGTGTGCCCATCACCAGAATAGTGTACATTGTACCCAATAGGTAAATCTTTACCCCTCAAATCCTCCCACCTTCCCCCATTCTTCTTTTCCAATGTCCTTTACAGCCCTTTATGACTGTGTGCACCCATTGTATAGCTCCCACTTATTAGTGAAAACATGTGCTGGTTGTTTTTTCCATTCCTGAGATACTTAGGAATAGTATAGTATTCACTTAGGATAGTATTCTGTCCAGTTCTATCCAAGTTCTATCCAAGTTGCTGTAAAAGACATTATTTCAATCCTTTTTTATGTCTGAGTAGCATTCCATTGTGGGTTGAGCTTGGCAGTGGATTTGAGCTGTTTTTGTTTTTGTTTTTGTTTTTTTTTTTTTTTTTGAAGGATTATAAGGATTTGTGAGGAAGTCGATTAAAGAAAATTCCATGTTTGGTACAAGAATGAACAATAGCACAAATAATAAATCTGATTAACACATGAATGTGTGTTTGTGCTGTAGTATTTGGTGTAATGTGGGGACAATAAAAGCATCAGTGATGTGATGATGAAACTATTATTTTAAACAATATTCTCCATTCTCATTTTTCACTTACCCATATTAATGTCTAACTCCTATTCAGTATCTACGACTCAAATGGCAACTTTCTCACTGTAATATTTTCTGATTAATTTATTCCTTCAATTCAAAGCTGTTTCTTCCCCTGAACACTTCAATTCATCTCTTCTTTCCCAAGTAAGTAAATTTTATTATTTCTGTGTTATAATACTATTATGGTGTTTGCATATGCCTTGTGCTTCTGCTATTTGGCTTCAAATTTTCTGGAGTGATTTCAGGGTTTTTTGTGCTTTTCCCCTAAAAGACGACAAAACTTCTTATACACACTTAGTGATTGTTAAAGATTTGCCAAAGTAAAAGTATCATCTATATCTATATCTCTATATGTGTATGTATATTTATATCTCTATATCTATATCTATATGTGTATACCTATTAAAATTCACTGGCAATTTTACAGCTGTGTTTGTAGTTTCAAAAAACACTGTGGACAGGTCTTTCATCTATTGAAAAGAAAATTCATATAAAGCTGCATTTGTGGTTGAATGTTGCTAGAAAAATAATATACGGGATGCAAGGCCGGTTCAACATATGAAAATCTATAAATGTAATTCACCACATAAATAAAAGCAAGAACAAAGACCATATGATCTCTTAATAGACACAGAAAAGGCATTTGATAAAATCCAAATTTTATGATAAAAACCTCAACAAAATAGGCATAGATGGGACATTCCTTAAAATTATTAAGGCCATATATGACAAACCCACAGCCAATATCATATTGAACAGGGAAAAATTGAAAGCATTCCCACTTAGAACTGGAACCAGACAAGGCTGCCCACTATCCCCACTTCTATTCAACATAGTCCCTGAAGTCCTTGCCACAGCAATCAGACAATAAGGGAATTAAGCGTGTCTGAATGGGGGCAGAAGAGGTCAAACTCTCACTCTTTGCTGATGATATGCTATTATATCTAGAAAATCCCAAGGATTCAGCCAAGAGCCTCTTGGAATTGATAAATGAATTCAGTAAAGTCTCAGGATACAAAATTAATGCACACAAAGCAGTGGCATTCGTATACTCCAATAACAGTCAAGCCAAAAATCAAAACAAAGATGCAACACCTTTCACAATAGCATCAAAGAAATTTAAATATTTAGGAATATATTTAACAAAGGAAGTGAGTAATATTTATAGGTAGAACTATGAGACACTGAGAAAAGAAATTGTAGACAATGTGCACAGATGGAAATCCCTACCAAGTTCATAGGTTGGTAGAATCAATCTTAAGCAAAAGGAACAAATTGGTAGGCATCCGTCTGCCATATTTCAATCTTTACTATAAGGCTATAGTAAAAAAAAAAAAAAAAAAAAAAAAAAAAAAAAAAAAAAAAAAAAACAGCATGATACTGGCGCAAGAACAGAGATATAGACCTTGGGAATAGGACGGAGATCCCAGAAATAATACTACCCTCATATTGCCATCTAATATTTGACAAAGCAGACAAAAGTATACATTGGGAGTTAGACTCTCTATTCAATAAGTGGTGATGGGAAAACTGGATATCCATATGCAGAGGATTGAAACTAGATCCCCGCCTCTCACCTCTCACAAAAATCAACTCACATTGAATAACAGACTTAAACCTAAGGCATGAAACCTTAAGAATTCTGGAAGAAAATGTAGGGAAGACTCTTTTAGACATGGGCCTAGGTAAAGAATTTATGAAGAAGACCCCCAAAGCAATGACAGCAGCAACAAAAATAAACAAATGGGACTGGATCAAATTAAAAAGCTTCTGCACAGCCAAGGAAACTGTCCTTAGAGCAAATAGATAGCCTACATAATGGGAGAAAATATTTGCTTTTTACACATCTGATAAAGGGCTGATAACAAGAATCTATCTAGAACTTAAGAAAATCAACAAGAAAAAATCAAATCACCCCATCGATAAATGGGCAAAGGACGTGAAGAGAAACTTTTCAAAAGAAGACAGACTAATGGTCAGCAAATATATAAAAAAGTGCTCAACATCTCTAATCATTAGGGAAATGAAAATCAAAACTCCAGTGAGATATCACCTAACTCCAGTGAGAATGGCCTCTATCAAAAAGTCCCAAAATAACAAATGCTGGCATGGATGTGGAGAGATTGGAACACTCTTACACTGCTGGTGGAATTGAAAATGAGTACAACCCCTGTGGGAAGTAATTTGGAGATACCTCAAAGAGATAAAAATAGAAATACCAGTTGATCCAGTAATCCCACCACTAGGCATCTACCCAAAGAAAAAACACATTCTATAACAAAGATATCTGCACTCTAATGTTTATAGCAGCACAATTTACAATTGCAAAGATGTGGAAACAACCCAAATGCCCATCGATACATGAGTGGCTTAATAAAATTCTGTATATGTATACCATGGAACACTACTCAACTACAAAAAACAATGGTGATCTAGCGCCTCTTATATACTGGATAGAGACTGAACCCATCCTTTGAAGTGAGGTATCACAAGGATGGAAAAATATGCACCACATGTACTCACCATCAAACTGGTACTAATTGATCAACACTAAGGTGGTCACATGGTAGTAATTCTTACTGGGTGCCAGTCAGGTGGGAGGATTGGGGGTGGGGGTAGAGCAGGTGGGGTGGATAAACCCACAGCTAATGGAGACTGTATTGGGGAAGGACATGCTTGTGGTCCTGGCTTGAGCAAGGCAAGTGCATTTCATGTAACCAAAATGTTTGCACCTCTGTAATATTCTGAATTAAAAAAAATAATAAAAATAGAAGATAGACAAATGGCTATTAATAAAAAACACATGAAAAAATGCTCCACATCACTAATTATTGGGGAAGTGGAAATTAAAACCACAATGAGATATCTCCTTACTTCTATTAGAATGGGTTTTGTTAAAAAGTCCCAAAGCAATACATGCTGGTATGGATGCAGAGAGAAAGGATCCCTTATGCAGTATTGATGGAACTGCAAATTACCACAACCTCTATGGAAAACACAACAGAGATTTTTCAAGGAACTAAAAGTAGACCTACTATTTGATCCAGCAATCCCACTACTGGGTATCTATCCCAAGGAAAATAAGTAATTTTATCAAAAAGTCACTTGCACTTGAATGTTTATTGCAGCAAAATTCACAATTGCAAAGATGTGGAATCAGCCCATGTGCCCATCAATTCATGAGGGGATTTACAAAATGTGATATATGTATATGATTTAGTACTACTCAGCCATAAAAAAGATGAATTAATGCCTTTTGCAGCAATCTGATGGAACTGGAGACCATTATCCTAAGTGAAAGCTTTCAATAATTGAAAACTAAACACTACATATACTCTCTAATAAATTTGAACTAACCGAGGGGTACACATGTGCACAGAAGAAAGTAAAACTCAGTGGAAATAATGCAGAGGGGAGGGGGAATGAGGGGGTGGGCAAAAACCTACTTCAGGGGTACAATTAACACTATTTGGGTGATGGTCACACTTATAGCCCTGACTCAAGCATTATACAAGCTATCTATGTAAAAGAACACTTTACTCCCTTAATATTTTGAAATATAAAAGAAACAGAGTTACAATTCTCCCGTAACAATGGTAGAATTACAGTGTGACAAAGAAGACAATAAATGAGTGGTGGCCATCACTCCCCTCAAGAAAAAAAAAAAAAAAAAAAAGAACTACATCATGGTCTTTCCGTTGAGCGTTAGCACCAATGCATGAATTGATTTCATTTCTTATTTTTAAAAATTCTATTGTTATTAGTAGCTGAAAATAGTTTACTACTAAACCCCCTTCCATAAAATTACATTTAATCAAGGAATTTTGCAATGGTTTAGCAAAAGAAATTTCAAAATCCATTTAGAATTTATGGAAAAGTTATCTTCAATTCAACCTGTACTCATGTGTATATAATCAGATTATTATAATATTCTAAATTGTATTTTGTGCATGTGTTGAGAGGGGAAGCATAGTGTGGTTGGGCTCTGTTTTCCTTTAAAAATTTTCCTTTTCATTCATACAAGGTCATAAAAGTAAAAGAAACATAATCCATATGTAGCTTTTTGATTTTTTGTAATTTCTGTCATTCTTTTACTCACTTAGAAAATTGGAGAAACTATTATTTGCACATGTGTGGACAGTATTCTAGGTACTGCAGAAAGATCACAACAAAATAAGATCATAGACTCTCAACATAGAACTCACAAAAGGAGAATATCTGCTTTAATCATAAAAAAAATCACAGAAAATAAATATAAAATCACAACTGATAACTAAAGGTGTTTGGTACTATGGGAGTATAAGCAGGAAGAAAATCGTAGATATTAATGAGTGAATAATAAATTGAGCTCTTGTTTAGTAACTGCATCCATTACTTGTTGCTGCTATAAAAATCACCACAACCTTAGTGGCTTAAAGCAGTGGCCTCCAATCTTTTTGGCACCAGGGACCAGTTTCATGGAAGACAATTTTTCTACAGGTTGGGGGGAGTGGATGGTTTGAAGATAGTTCAAGTACATTACATTTATTACGCAGTCAAACCTCTCTGATAATGATAACCTGTATTTGCAGTTGCTCGCCACACTTGCATCAGCACCTCAGCTCCACCTCAGATCACCAGGCATTAGATTCTCATAAGGAGCATGCAACCTAGATCCCTCACATGTGCAGTGTACAGTAGGGGTCACGCTCCTTTGAGACTCTAACACCTCTGCTGATATTAAAGTAGGCAGAGTTTATGTGGTAATGCGAGTGATCGGGAGCAGCTGTAAATACAGATGAAGCTTCTCTTGTTCACCTACCACTCACATCCTGCTGAGCAGCCTGGTTCCCAGCAGGCCATGGACCAGTACCGGTCCACACCCCAGGGTTTGGGGACCACAGTTTTAAAAGAACACATATTTATTCCTTTACACTTCTTAATGTCAGAAGCTGGAAATCAGTTTCAAAGTAGCAACAGAGCTTGTTTCTTGGGAGGCTCTGAGGGAAGAATCTGTTTTCTTGCCTTTTGCAGCTGCAAGTGGCCACTTGTGCTCCTTGACTAGTGGCACCTTCCTCTGTCTTCAAAGTGCATCATTCCAATCTTTGTTTCCATCATCATATTGCCTTCTCTCTGATATTATGTCTCCTCTCATGAGGACCTCTGTGATTGCATTGGATGAACCCCAATAATCCAGGATAATGCCCAACTCAAGATCCTTAACTTAGTCAAATCTGCAAAGTACCTTTTTCTGTATCAGACAACATTCACAGCTTCCAGAGATTAGCACATGGACATTACGGGGGTGGGCGTTATTAGCCTACCACAGTAACTAGTGAAATGTGGTTTCATTTTTTCAGAACAGTTAAATTTTAGGTGAGTGAAACAGTCATTACAAAGGTACTTTAGACAGCTTTTTGAAAACAATGAGAAAAAAATCTTAACCTGAAACAATTTTTTTATGTTCTTTTTTGCTGTGCATACACTTGTTTCATGGACATTTATTTGTATATTATTTGAGAGAACAGATATTCCTACATACATGTTAATTCTTAGATTTTGCCCTTAGGCAGATTTTACTGAGGACGTTTTGTCGGTTCAAATGAGGAAGCAAGTGGAGTCTTCAATTTATGAATTCAGAGGTGACTCCATGTTATTTTTCCCATGTGCCCCACTTCAGTTCTGAGAAGTAGATTTCTTCTGAAGTCATTGCACTCCATCCAGTCTCTTTGCCAATTAATCCCCAGCATATCGTTTTATATATCTGGCGGTCTGCCAATTATTGAAGGTGGCTCTCGGCTTTTGTTAAATATTCATTTCTTTAAAATTTTAACAAGATTCATAATTTTTGTCCAGATATTACTAAAATACTATTCCTTAATAATTTTCATACTTACATTTTTCTCATGTATTTATTATATCTATGATTTTATTTATTTTCTTCTAATATCTTACAATGTTTCATTAGGTTAAATTTAAAATGTATGTTCATTATAATATAATAAAAGTGAATTTAAATTATTCTCTAGTTTTAGACATAAACAGGTGAATTTATCTCATTACATCCAACTATATCTTGTAAGTCACACTTTATACCACCTGGACTAGAAGACAAGCATAATAGTATGTACTTTACTTTTGTTTGCTTATCTTTTATCCCTAGCTATTAGAATAATACTGTTTGATCATTTTCAGATTACTTAATTCTAAATAGATGTTTTTTTCTAGTAAAACAAACAAAAACAGATAATAAATACGTCAAGAAAAGAATTGAAGATTTTCAAAAATGTGTTCTCTCGTGAGGCAATAGGTTCAGAATATTTTGTCAGGTAAATTTATTTACTTATTCAAAATATTCCAGACATTTTGAAATATTTGTGTACATTATATCATTAATATTGATGCAAATCTTATTTGAACATAAAGATGTAATATTATATCTCAAAATATTGCCTAACTTCAGAAGTGTAAAATATAGTATTTGTCTTAGTTCTTTTGTGTTGCCATAACAGAATACCTGAGACTGGAAGATTTATAAAGAAAAGCTTATTTAGCCCATACTTCTGCAGGCTTGGAAGTTCAAAGTCATGTCCCTGGCTTCTGGTGAGGGCTTTTGTACTTTGTAGTAACACGGTGGAGAAGGCCAAAGGGGAAGTGAACATGTGTAAGGAGAGAAAACTCAAGGGATATCCTGGCTTTATAACAACTCACTTTCATAGGAATTAATCGATTCACTCAAGAACTAACCTAGCTTTGCCAGAACAAGAGCTCACTTGCAAGAGAGTAGCACCAAGCCATTCATGAGTGATCTGTTCTCATGACCAAAACACCTGCCACTAGGCTCCACTTCCCACCATGGGCCACATCGGGATGAAATTTCAACATGAATTTGGGTGGGGACAAACAAATCATATTCAAATAATAGCTGTAATTTTAGAGCCTGATAGATTATATACATATAAATATAAAATTAATACATCCCAACATCAATAATTTTGATCGAATAGATTTGAAATAAGATACAAGAAAAGAATATTTTAACAAGTCACTGACACGATTCTGAAGTAGGCGTTGAATAAGGTACCATTTGGAAGATAAAGTCACATAGGTGCAGGTTTTAAGCAGTTTGATTGACATCTTTTGAAGTTTATTTGTGGTCTAGAGATTGGGTAAATTATAATTTACTTTATGCAACATTATTTTTAAAATCTCTTGTTATTAATATACGAATTTATCCTTTCTTCCTGCATGATCTTGAAAACTTGAATCTCTAGCATTTGTGCACATGAAATGAATAACTTTGCTTTTATTTTCTTTCTTATAAACTTATAGAGAGACTATCTGAAATTCAGTAAGGACATAGCTATGTCTTTGTAATAATTAATTTGATAACTAATATTACTGACTCCAGAATGTTTCCATGGAATGTTTTATAGATTGTTATATAAGGAAAATGGGAGGAGGGTTAGGAGATTGGGGTACTTAATGTTTTAAAGCAAGAAAAACATTTGAAAGTAATGAATTTATAACTGTGATTACATGTAAGATTTTTCTACAGAAGTAATGTGAAGCCATGGAAAAGCTAAGCCACACATTTACATTAATAGTTGATACTCTATTAAAATAATAAATCTTTAGAAAAATATAAATCCTCTTGTGTTTATATAACTAGAATTAAAGCCACTGCATGTGTGTGTGTTTTTTGTGGTGGTGGTGGTGGTGGTTAAAGCTACAATTGCAACAATATGTTTAAGCCAGAGAAAATATAAATGTACCTTCTACTATGTGAATTGTTCTGAAAATTGCTATTATTTATTCTGAAGTCTAAAGTTATGATGAGCAAAATCTTCAATGAATGATGCCAAGTATGATGGCTGCTTATTTGAAGACAGCCTTAATAGTGTCTCTGATTTTAACTGAGTGAAAAAACAGAACTATGTGTTTAAACAATTGATCTTTACTTGCACTTTTCTTTTTCTTTCTTTCAAGTATTATATCACTATACTGAGAATTTTTGTAACAGTTACATCAAGTTCAATTTCTTATTGAATAGAAAAGTCCATGATGCTTCATCTTTAAATAAGAATTTTAGCAATAATATTCTTAGGAAATGTTAATGGCACATCAAAGCAGAATTATTTAACTGGATGATTTTAAATGTTTTTGGTCATAATTAAGCTTTTAGAAGTCATTAGTGTGTCTTTTCAATAACAATATACATAGACATATTAAACCTGTCCTTCTTCCAAGAAGGTATAATTTAATATTACTGTTGACATTTATTGAGTACTTATGTGATAATTGATGTGTAAAGAATCTTCAGAAATAAACTAATAGAATATGTACAGTACTTTTCTAAAATTAATATCCTTACTACCCTTATTTTATAGATGGGGACATTGATAAAATGTACAACTACCTCAAGTTCAAAAACTTAATAATAGAATGGGAAACTAGGTGTTCCTTACTCCAGTGGTCCCCAAGGGGGACGGACAAGGGACAAGTTTCATGGAAGACAATTTTTCCAAGGACCAAGAGGGGTGGTTTCGGGATGATTCAAGCACATTATATTTATTGTGTACTTTATTTCTATTATTATTACATTGTAACATATAATGAAATAATAATATAATTCACCATAATACAGAGTCAAATGCTGCTGCTGGTCTGGCAGGATGTGGAGCTCAGGAGGTGATGTGAGCGATGGTGAGTGGCTATAAATAAAGATGAAGCTTTGTTCGCTTGCTGCTGCTCACCTCCTGCTATGTGGCCTGTTTCCTAACCCCCAGGGGTTGGTGACCACAGACTTACTCTACTCCATAATGTGAAGTCACTCATTCTAAATAAGCAACAGAGATTCAAATCATTTAGTTTGTATATTTATTAATATAATAATAGGTATATTTAAAGTGGTACATGCAAATTTCTTCTATGTAATTCATATATATATACATATATGTATACATTTCTGGTGTTGAGGCCTATCCATAAATATAGGGAGTTAAACATCAACTATATTACTCTACAATTTTTGCAATGCTTTAGTTTTAAAAGCAAACACTGTTCTCTAGTGGCAGCTAACATTTTTGAAAATATGACTTTGTCCTTCACATAAATGGTAAATAGTTGTCTTTTCTGCCAATCATTTTTATCTTTGCAGTGTAAGCTAAAGGTGAGATGGCTTATTGCAAAAGACGAGTGTCATCATGAAAATGAATTTCAATATTACTTGATGTGTATGAGCTATCAATTGTGAAAAAAAGCCTTGAACATGAACAATGAAATCATAAATTCTTTTCTAATCTGTTCTATGTATAAAAGAAAAAATAAAGATGGATGTAACTATGGATTGTATATATCATCAATAACACAATGTGTATTCAATCCAAGATATGGTAAAAATCGTGTTTGATATGCCGATGAGAATCCACACTGTAGTTTTATTGAAATTTTATAGTAAAAATTTGAAGAAACACAGATATTAAAGACATACAAACTGTAATTTGTATGTAGTAATAAATCAAATATAGCTTCAATATAATAGAACATGGAAGCAACACAGTACTTACAGGTTTAAAAATATAGAAATGAATGAATGTTACTGATATCTTCTAAATTCTTAATCCAAGTCCACATGATTTGAGAGCTATCCATTGTGACAAAATTTGTTGGATATACCAAAGTATAAATTTACTTACTATTAAGAATGCTAAAATAACTATATAATCACCACCATGGTCCTATTATTTCAGCAGTGACCTCGCTTACCACTTAGATTACCTCATTGATCAACGATTAATGAAAAATTTAGACATGCATGGTAATACCTTGAACACTGGGGACAGGCCAGAATATTTAAATAAGATAAGATATCCTGAAGAAAAATCACAATTTATGTTACAAACAGAAATCTATAAGAAATAAACATAATAAAGATTAAAATAATCACATTTAACTAAGCATCAAATAGTTTGGATAATAATGAAAGCGTAACATAAAAGAACTTCACAGGCAGATGAGAGAGCTGTAGGCTGGCATGAATATAGCAACCATCATGGAAAACATAGTAGCTGAATTGGTGTTTTTACATAAGAAGATCAAATAAGAACTGAGGTATGAGGGAAAAAATAGATGAAAGAAAACATCAGCAGAGCAGACCTTTGTAGGTGAAAGTTCAGAATTATGTATGAACTTTCTTATCATCACGTAGTATTTGGGTGGAGCAAAAGAATATGTTGACTTTAATCCAATGGGAAAGTGTGTATATTTTGTATGTGTGTGTGCGTGTGTTGTAAAGAAGGCAATCGTAGCAATAGAAAATTAGTTTTGAGTGGCAATTTGATTAAAACATATTGTGCTAAACATGACCAAACAAAGAACATATGTGACAGTTTTTTAAAAGCAATTTACTGTGATGTTATATTTTAGTCACAATTTCGTTGCCTTTAAAAACATAAAATATAGATTATTACAAGCTCTGCAGTTAGCTTGGACACAATTTTAAAATCATTCTCCT
>RJWJ010045803.1:0-11588 GCA_004363605.1 Indri indri | reverse complement strand
TCCTGCCTCCAGCCCCTCCCAGCCCTGGGTGAACAGCCGTTCTCTTTTGGGTTCATGCACTCTCGTGGGCAATTTTTGGGTCTCTCCTTGGGGGTCTCCGCTCTGGGCCAGGCTCCGATCACAGCTCAGCCGGCCCCTTCCCTTCCCCTCATCCCCAGGCTCCTCCTGCAACCCAGGTGGGCGGTATCTCCTCCCCGGGCTGGGTGCAGCCTGTGTGCTCCTCCAGGTGGGGACACAGAAAGCCTTCCTCCCTTCCACACCTGCCGGCTCTGGCAGACCAAAGCCTGGGCTGCAGCCAGACCCGCCACGCCAGGAGGACGGCTCAGCCTCCACGGGAAGGGTCTGAGGCACGGCTGAGAGTGCTGGGTGCACGGGAGCCCCACGCGGGTTCACCCTGCAGTTTGTGACTTCAGAGAGTGAGTGGAGGGGACGCCGCCAAGCGTGGCTGTGCCACGTGGACGTCAGGGTCCCCGTTAGCTCCTCCTGCCCAAGCACCGTGGCTTATTGCCGAGACAGCTGCTGCGCTCGCTGCCGCGTGTCCTGCGGGAGGAGAAGCCAGCCCGACCCTTCACAGAGCCGGATCCCTCACCCCGCCAGGCTCCTGCGTCCCCTCCGGAGCATCGCAGACCACCTGGGCTCCACGTGGCCCGGTGCCTGCGACCAGCACCCTGGGGCCACAGCGTCACTGCAAAAGCCAGCCCGACTTCCCGATGCCTCTCCAAGAGCATCCAGGGTCCAGATCCTCGACTCTCTTCCCCACCCCCTGTGCTGTCTCCGGTAGCTCCGGCCCAAACCCCAGACTGTCCCAGCCAGGCCTTGGTGTTCCCCTCCCGCCCCACGCGGGTCTCTCTGCACAAGGGCCGGGCCGGGCCGGGCCGGGCTCGTCCTCCCTGGGAACGCTGGCCTCTGACACATGTAGCTGTCTGCGCATGGAAACCGGGGCTGGGCCATCTCCCGCCCCCTGCCCAGGACGCCCCCGCGGGGGCAAAGCTCAGCGCTGGCCGCCTCCTCCCATTGTTCAGGCCTCGGCTCCCGCTTCCTCCGGCTGCAAATGAGCAGAAGCTGTTGGAGTCTGTTTACCGCATCAGGGTCCAAACGGCCTGGGTGAGTCACATCCCCTGCGTCCTTCTGGATACGTTTACCAAATACCCACAGTTTCACTCCCAGCAGCCAAGAAATTCCCATCTGCTCAGCACACAGTTGAAAATCCATCCCCACCGCAGGGAGCCAGTGACTCAGCAGCACCCGAGCGTTACTCACCGCGGGGAGAGCCTCTGCCCCAGGCCGCCAGCCCCACAGTCCTCTCCTGGCTGCTCAGCAAGCGCCTGCCGGGCTCCCACTGTGCCAGGCGGGCACGGACTGGCTCCTGCCCATGTCCCCTCAGGAGCTCCCCGTCCCGTAGGAGGAGAGTGTGGACGGCAACAGCGCCAGCTGCTGTGATCGGGCCGGGGCTGGGGTGGGTGGGGGGGAGCTCAGGGCGCAGAATTAAGGACGCCCCCCCACCCCCAGCACCTGCACGACCCTGAGGGAGGGGGCACCTCCGACGTGTGTCCTGCATCTGGCATGCGTGCGAGATGCGGCTGCTCCAGGTGGGGACATTCCACAGTCCCTGCGGTCGGGGACTTCCGAGCTGTTTCCAGTTTAGGGGTGTCAGTGCCGCTGTGAAAGATCTTTGCGTGAACATGAATAGGTACTTCCTCCCCAGGACACATGCCGAGGTGGAACCGCTGGGTCGCGGGTACGAAAATGTTAAACTTCAGGGAGTGACCGGCCATTTTCCGGAGCAGCTGTGACAGCACCCGCCGTCAGCGCTGCGTGAGGGGCACCGCGCACGTCCCGCCTGGCACCGTCAATCTTGCTGGTTCGGGCCCTGCTGGGGGATGGATCCAAGGCTCTGTCCGCCTTTCCCCAACGATGCCTGGGCTGGCTCTTTGCGGCAGGTGCCTGCTGGGTGTCCTCGGTTGTGACGCGAACATCTCAGTCCTCGTCCTTTCGTCTGTGGGACTGTCTGCTTTATTCTCACCGATCTGTGACACTCTCACACCTTCTCTGCACAGACCCTTAGTTAATCCTACGAAATGGTAGACATTGACAGCGCCGTGCACTCCGCGACTTAGTATTTCACTTTTGGTGGCATCTTTTGATAACAGAAGCTCTGAATTTTCGTGCAGTTTTATGACACACACTTCTGTCTGTTTAAGATGTCATGATTATGTATTTCCTCATGTCATGTTCTAAAACACTGCGCTGCATTTCGCCTCTAGAGCGATAATCCATCTCGAACCGATGCTTTGGAATTTCGTGAGGGGCGCTGGGGTCCGTCACGCCACTGGGCGGACACCGTCGGCTCCTGCCCTGGCTGGAGGGCCCCCCCACCCCCAGTGAGCCGCGGGGTCCTCTGCGGTCTCCCGGCTCCTTCGACATCTGTGTGGCTGCACCGGCTTCCTTCTCATTTGGGTTTAAGTTGTACATTTCTGCGTCGCCTTACTTTCAGATTTTCTGTGTATTTTTAGATGTAACGCCTATAAGCAGAATGTTATTGGATTTTGTTTTCTTTTTCAGTCAAGTCCGACGATCTTTGAGTATTTTGGTCATTTGCCAATAATGCAATTTCTGATACATCTGGGGTCACAGCCGCCGTCTCGCGGTCGGGTTTCTATTACCCGCCTGTTTTACGTTCCTTTTTCTCTCCTTCCATGTCCTCTTTTTATTTAATCAACTGTCTTTTTATTATTTCAAATTCCCGCCTTTCGGCTCGCTTTTATGCTTTCGTTTGTTGTTCTTATTAGTGGTTACATTAGAAATTACAACAAGCACGTTTAACTTTGAAGAGTTTAGTGGAAGTTAGAATTTCATGTCTCCCCAGACGATGCTAGAACCTCTGAGCTTTTCACCTCCTTTATTCCCTGCGGCAGACAGAATGGCCCCGACACAAAGACGTCCTTGTTCTGATCCCCAGAACTGTGACCATGCTGTGCCGCGTGGGACCCTGCAGCAGAGAAAGGACGTCGGTGGAGACTGGTGAGATTCCAGCAGAGCCCGGTGGTGACGTAGCAGAACTGTGCCAACAATTAGCTCTGACAATTGCACCATGGTCGTGCGACATGGTAACACGAGGAAAAGCCCAGTGAAGGATATACGGGAACCCTTGGACTGTTTTTGTAACTCTTCTTCTAAAATTATCTCAAAATAAAAAGTTAAACAAACTAATTAAAACCTCCAAAAACCCTTGGTTGGAAATTGCCGTCGGCCTCCGTGTGTGGGTTCTGCAGCTGTGGATCAATCAGCCACAGGCCAGAAGTGTCTGAAACAATTGCACCCGTGCTAAACACGCAGAGAGTCTTTCCTCGTCATCATTCCCCAAACGATGCAGCGTGGCAGCTGCTTACCCAGCACTTGCCCTGCGTTAGGTCTTGTGAGCAACTTAGAGATGACTCAAAGCACGTGGGAGGGTGTGGGCAGGTTTTATGCGAACACGACGCGATTTCCAACCAGGGACTGGGGCATCCAGAGCTTGGTATCCGCGGGGCCTGGAACAGCCCCTCGGGTTGCAGGAGATGGCTGTGTGTTCCTTCCGGACTTTCCATTGTCCTCTGACTGTCATCGTCTCCTTGGGAAAGTTCACTGCAAGTCTTATCTTCCCTTGAAAGAAGTTGCCTTTTTTCCTGCTTTTACGATTTTCTGTTTGTCCTCAGCTTCCGGCAGTCTGACTATGTTACGCGGGGCACATTTTTCTTGGTACTTCTCTTGGTCTTGTCTGGGCTCGCTCACAGCTGGGGCCGCTGTCTGGTGACTCAGCACTGCCGCACACGTCCCCCGGCCTCGGCGGACGAGCCCGGGCTTGGCCCCGCAGCGGAGCGGAGGAACCGGAGGGAACAGGTCCAGCCGCACGGTCTCTGTCCTCAAGCTGGGGCCTGTGCCACGCCTGCCGGCTCCCCTGTGGCCGAGGACAGCCACGTGGCTGGGCCGGCACCCGAGCTTGGGGACCTCAAGGCACAGCAGAGGTGGGATCCGGGGAGGGCACTGGGAACCGCCACGTCCCGCTGCGCTCCTGGCTCACGGCCAGGGAGAGGCGTGTCCACCACTGCCCGCTGCGGACCGAGGGGCGTCAGAGGACACGGGAATAATTAACGCTCACGTGGACTGACTGGCACGGAAGCTGCTCGCCGTGTCCCTTCACACCCCCCGAGGGCTGCTAGACCCCCACCTGACGGAGAAGTGAGGCCACGTGCCTGCCACGCACCACGGGGGCTGAGGCTGGAGCTGACTGACACTGGCCCCCCATGTTCTGCCGGGCGTTTGGCAGACGGGCTCTCCCGCCCCAGAGCCACTCTGAGGCCGCGTGCCCCAGCTGGCCAACCGCGAAGTGCCACCGCACCTCCTCAAAGTCCGAGAGTGACCCGTCACCCCCTCTCCCGCCACCCTTTTCGAGCTCGGACACCGATGGCAGCACTCAGGGACTCTGGGGCCACGTCCAGGAGCTGCCCCTCTGCCCGAAGGTCAAGGCCAGCAGGGCCTGAGAAGGGACAAGTGCTCTGACACCCACCTGCACTCACGGCCCCCCCAGAACTAGCCCGTCCTGGGCACAGAGTGCAGAGCCAGGCCTGGCTGGGGACCCCCCGCTGGAGCCCCCGCTGGTGCAGAGTCAGGAGGGGACGGCTCGCCGGGTGGTGGGCAAGGGACCCCCTTGGGGCCGACGCCAGGGAGGCAGGCAGGCCCACGGCAGGTGACCCCTGGGCTGGGGGCTTCTGTCAGCCCAGGCCGGGCTCCTGCTCTTCCCGCAAGAGGGTCCAGCCAGGGAGGGGCCCAAGCTCCTGGGGCCTCAAGTGCAGTCGGCGCAGGGGGATGGGGACGGCCCCAGCAGCTCTGGGGGTTTGGGGAACCAGGAGGGAGGGAGGCAGCCCTGGCTCAAGGCAGGGCCCTCCCCTCCCAGCCCCCAGCACCTCCCAGAGCGGAGGGACCTGCACAGCCCGTGCCGGGGGCTCTGTCGGAGGGGCAGAAATGGGAGCCCTCGCTCTGCCAGGCATGTGCCCTGCGTCCGCTGCCCACCCCCCTCGGCCTCTCCCCTCCCCCCGCCCTTGGCCACCCAGGCTCAGCCTGCAGCGTGGCTTTGGCGTCCGTGGGACCCTCTCCCTGCAGAGCGTTTCCTCCGGCTCCCGCCCGCTCCCATAGCCCCAGTTTCTAAGGAGACTCCGAGCTCCTGGAGGGTTTGAATCGCCGATACCAGCGAAGCCTGGGGAAGCGGCTCGCTCTCCCAGCTCAGTCTGGCAGGGCTGGAGCCACGCAGGGACGCAGGCCAAGGCACCCCTCGGGCTCACGGGGTCGGGAGTAGACTTTCCTGTGTTTCCTTCGGGGAAGGGAGAATTCGCTGCAGCTGTGCGTGCCCTGCCTGGGCGCTGGTCTGTGCGTGGAAGCTATTTGTGCCTGGAGGCGGCCTTTGTCACGGCACCTTTCCTCTGCAGTCGTTGGCAACTGTTGCAATGATTTATGTTTTCCATCCACTATTGTGTTAGTTGGCACAGAGGGAAGGAGACACATCCTGGAATTGTAACTGTGCTGGTTGCTACCGCCCACCGTGGAGTCCTGTGGACACAGAGGAGGGGGCCCTGCTCTGCCTCGACGGGCCGCCCCCAGGGGGATCTCCTCTGAGGGGCTGCACACGAAAGCCCCGAAGACCAGAGGAAAAGGGCGGGGGGTGGGGAGCGGGGCCACCGCAGGCCGCCTCGGAGAGAGGGAATAAAGCGCAGTGTGGACGACCAGGGCGCGTCCTGCCTGGACACAGACCTAGAGGAGGTGGCCCCGGCCCTGCGTCCTCAGGGCAGCCAGTGGTCTTCCCGCTCCCCGCAAAGCCCTGCCAGCCGCTGCTGAGCTGCATCCCCCAGCTTGGGCCCCTCCGTGACTCTGAAATCCTCCCGCAGCCGCAGGGACAGGGAGACGCTCTCAAGGACACCGCCCACCACCCAGGTGGCCCTGAGTGCCCCGCTCCTCCAGCCAGCTCCTCCCGGGCTCCCCCGCAAGATCCGCCCTTTCCCGGGCAGGAGCTCTGCTCTAGCTGGACAGAAGGGACGGGCCCGCTTGTTGGTCCATGGAGCGCTGCTGGGGGACCCACGGTCCCACAAGACACCAGACCTCAGAGGTCTTCCATAGGCTTCTGGGACGTCAGTGGCACGAGAGTGGGAAGCTGCCCTGTGGTCCGTGGCAGAGGACCCCCTGCTCTGCTGGGGCTACTTGGAAGGGCCACCCTTGCCAGTGTTGGCTGATGCCATAAATTCCTGGGGGGAATAGTTGGCCAATTTCTTTTTACTGTTAGTAGAGACAGTGTCTCACTCTTGCTCAGGCTGGTCTCGAACTCCTGAGCTCAAGCAATCCTCCCGCCTTGGCCTCCCAGAGTGCTAGGATTACAGGCGTGAGCCACCGCGCCCGGCCTGGTCTTGCATTTTTGAAAACACAGAAGTGACACCAGCTACTAGCACTGTGCACAGCCCTTCCTTGGAGCTCAGAGGGGAGGATTTCTGCCATTCTCGGCCTCCAGCCACTCACATGATGGGTGGGAAACTGCAGATGAGGGGCTGCAGGACGGGGCCTCCTCAGGCCCAAAAGTGTAGAAACTCACTCAGGTTCTGGAAGGGTCCACAGTGCAGAAGAGAAACAGTCCTAACACTTGTGACTTCCCTCAAAAATCCCACCGTGGGGCCTGATTTGCGGGAGGATCACCCACATCAATCCGAGTGCCAGGTCTACTGCTGTGGGTCTTTCCCGACATGTGTTGGAGCCAATGTTTATTTGCTAAAGGAAAACAAACACTAAAATATTTGCTTTGTTACTAAATAAAAGCCATATTCCAGGAAAGAACACAAAGGGCTTCACACACGGAGATGACCCCAAAAAGTGAGCTCCCGGGAGGAGGGCCTCCCCCGCATGGCTGCCCGGGAGAAAGTTCCAGCAAGTCCGGAGTCTTGGTGACTCTTCCTCCAAAGACCCGGAAGGAAAAAACCATCTCCTTTAACAAACACACCAAGCAGGAAGCGGCCTCTTATTGAAGATATGGCCTGAACCACACAGACAGTCCCAAACCAACAAGGCGCGTTTACGGCTCGTCCGCCAGTGCTGGGCAAACTGGGGTTTGAGGCGCAGTTCTCCGCTGTTTCCGCCCCAGCACACGCAACAACAGGTCCCTCCTCGCATGACAAGGGGCTGCGGTCTGAGGAGCGGAGGCCCCACAGCGCTGGGTCAGGAGGGCCTGGCCCCACGCTCCTCGGATCCTCTGCCAGCGCCACCCCCCTTCTGCGGCCAGCCGGGGCTGGAAGACGGCCTGGCGCTGCCGCGACCTCCCCACCGGTTTCCTTGGTGACTCGGGTGTAGGGAAAATGCTGGATTCCCCCACTTAACCTTCGCCCAGGTTACTGGTAACAGGTTTCACCTCCAATTCCTGCAAACCCAACTCCTCCTCTCGGCGCAGAACACGCCGCTGCACCGGCCGAGGCCGCCCTGCCTCCCTGGAGCCTGCTCCCTGGCTGGTTCCTTGGCCGGGTGCGTCTTCCTCTCAGCGCTCCCTGGTCCCCGACCCAGGCTGCCCTCCCCTTCTCTGCGCTCCCCGTCCAGCTGCTGCCTTGGTTTCCCTGACTGCACCTTCCTGAGCCCCAGACCCAGCAGACCCAAACGACTCCCGCCTCTGCCCTTAAGCCTGGCCATCTGCGGCCGGCTCTGGGAGCCACACTCCTCTGGGTCTCCCTGTCCCAGACACACCCCCTCACAGGGCAGCTCCCTGGGGAGGTGAGGAAACTGAGGCACAGAGAAACTGAGGCACACCTGGGCCAAGGCCACCCAGCCCGGGGTTGGGCCGGGAGAACTCGCTGGCCGGCGACGGTCCGGCTCCCGCCTTGCCTGCCTCCACTTGTCTTCTCGCTGGCGAGTGTCAGAGCCACGGCCCATCCTGGGACACGAACTTCGCCGCCCAGCGGCACCCAGACCCGTCGCCTCCGCCTCTCCCTCCGTCCATCTCTGCTCACCTGCGTCGCATCTCGCCGGCGACCCCACCCGCGGCTGTCGCACTCGCGACGCCCCCTTTCCGTGGCTGTGCTGTCGTGCCGTGGGAGCAGACCCTCCCCCACCGCGCTGCTTTCTCCCGAACACCCAGAGGCCGCAACCCTGAGGAATATGTTTGACAGAAACGAGGAAAGGGGTCACCAGTGGCCAAGAGGAACTGATTCTTTCCACCTGTGTTCAGGAATGTTCCGTGGCCTCCTGGCCAGCGATGCTCCCCGCCAGCCTCTGGCTCCTCTGTCCACGGGACACACTGGCCCGGCCCCCCCGCCTCCTTGGCACCCAGCACCCCGAGGCAAGGCCTGTGTGGACGCGGTATGGGTTGTAATCCCGCCATCCCGCAATCCCGCGGCGGGAGAGCCAGCGGCCGGGAGCGGCCGGGGAAGAAAGGTCCCGTCAAAGGCTCGGCAGAGACGGGCTCCCAACCTACCTGCAGAGAGAAGTGACAATGACGTGCTGCCCAGCACCACGGCTCGCACGAGACACTGGGACACACGGCGGGACCTGAAAGCAGCCGCGGAGGGGAGAGTGGACACGGCCCACCCCACCCGCTCCACGGCAAGGTCACCCTGATGGGGGTGACAGTGCCCCATGTCCAGGCCACCTGGCTGGGCCTCGTCAGGGCGGGTCCCCCCGGCTGCTGTCCCGGAAGTGGCTCTGGGAGGCCCCGGCCCGGCGGCTGCAGGTGACTGGGCGCCCAGGTCTGGGAGCAGCGGCTGCACGGCCAGGGGCAGGTGCCGGCTCTCCCCGAGCAGAGACTAAGCACCCAGGAGAGTCTGACGCGGCCCCTAGGACGGTCCCACTCACAGAACCAGCAATGGAGGCCGCGAGCCTCCGACCCAGAAGTGCAGCAGCCTTCGCTTTGCCCTGCACCCGGCAAACGGGCAGCGACATTCCAAAAAGGAGGAAAACCTGTGCCTGGAGCTTCACCCCAAACTGGAGACAAGCAAAAGCCCCCGGCAGAGGACGTGTTCTGAAGTCCTGCCCAGGCCACGTGGCAGGAGGGCCCCTTTGGGGTTGACGGAGGAGGCTGAGCTCTGCCCAGACCACCCTCCCCTGTCAGGTCACAAGCGTCCCCGACTTCCATATGCTCCTTCCCAGTCCCTGGGATGCTCCGGCAAAACCAAATCTGTCACATGATGTTGGGCTTGGGAGGTGTCCCTGGGGCTGCTCTTGTAGGGGCCACGGAAACCTCCCCTCCCCCTCTGAGGGGTCACTGAAAATCAGCTCACGAAAGGCAGTTGGATTGGAGAAAGGACATTCACATTGGCCCCAACGCCCGCAGTGCTGGGGGTTGCGGGTGAGTGGCTACCCGACGACCCACCGGGCCAGGGGGGTTCTGGCGCCTCCTTCCAGGGCAGGGGAGGGGAGTGTGGGTGACTCAGGGGCAGTAAATGCTTTTCAGGGGAGTTCAGGGGGCTTGAAGAACATACGATGGCCTGGGACAAAGTCCACTGGGTACAGGGCAGACAATGGTTTGTGACAACGCCCGTCCGGGCGTGGTGACAGACGCCAGTCTTCTTTACGAGATATGAGTTCCGTTAATGAAAGCTCAGGGAGGGGACCCCGGTCAGGACTCCAGGCAGATAAGGGAGCTTCAGAGACAGCTTCCCCTGGGCTGGGGGAGGTGGTGAGTGGGGGGAGGTCAGAGAGACCTGTCCACGTGGCAAAGTGCCACATTTTGGGGTATCGGTCCCGAGCCCCAACAGTCTCCAGGACGCCCTGCTGCCCACTGTGCTGTCGCTGACGCAGGTGTGGCTGTCAGACACCTGCAACAAAGGCATTACCTGCAAAAGAGAGTCGTGGACGATTTCAGCCACGTAGTGGGACACAAGCCACAGCGACAAGGAAGCTGGAGTCCCCGATGGACACACCTGCCTGTGGTCTCAAACCTGCGTGAGCAGACAAAGCCCCAGCCGCTCCTCGCCTGGTTTTCAGAGAAAGGGCCACGGCCGAGGGGAAGGACACGGACGTGGGCAGGGGGTGTCTCCCCACCAGAAGGTGTGAGGAGCCACAGAGCCGGGCGGTGGACACCAGCCTGCGGTCTTAAGCCATTTACCAGCCTCCCTCAGAGAACATTGTTTCCCCGTGGGCGCCACGGCCGGCCGCCCTCCCCAGCCCTCTCAGGAGGGGGCCATGGTGCGGCTGGCTGGGTCCCGGTCACTGCGCTGGCCGTGAGCTCCAGGCGCTGTTGGGGAGGGAGAAGGAACAGGGCACCGGCACCTGGCAGGGACACTCCGCAGGCCCGAGGGACACAGCCTGGGCTCCGGTTCTAGGTCTAAGGAGCCCAGCCAGCTGGGAAGTGGCCCCCAAAGACACCAGGTCTTTACCCCTGGGACCCTTGGATGTGACCTTATGTGGCAAAAGTGTGTGCAGGTGTGATCAAGGATCTTGCAATGGGAGATCATGCTGGATTAGCCGCTGGGCCCTAAATGCCATCGCAGATGTCCACAAGAGAGGGAGGTTTGCCCCGGGAGAAGGCCACGTGGCCACAGGGCAGAGGGGTGTGAAGACACTGCCCACGAAGACGAGAGGCAGGAAGGACCCTCCCCTGGAGCCTCCAGAGGGGCGCAGCCCTGAGGCCCCTTGACGGCTGCCTGGTGACACTGATTTCAGACCTCTGGCCCCCAGACTGTGAGATCATATCCTGCTGTCTAAAGCCACCGAGTGCGTGGTCGCCGGCTCCAGCAGGCCCAGGTTGGGAGGTGGGAAGAGGAGGGGTGTCTGGGCTCAGCCGTTGGGCTGGACATGGGGTGGGCTCCGGGGTGGGAGAAGCCCCTTGGAAAGAGCTGCCGCGCCCTTCCCCACGGAGAGGGAACCCGGGTCAGCCTTTTCTGGGCAGGGACTACCCACAGCCACCCTGGGCCTTCCTCACTGCGGGAGGAGGCCTGTCCCCGCCAAAACAAAGCCGGCCTTAGCCGCACCGTGCAGAGGCGCTGGTGGCTTTGTCCCTTGACAGGCTGGGGTGTGTTTTGTCAGTGCACTGCAGCTCCTAGCGGGCGAATCCTCAGGTTTCATTTTCTCACAACGAAATGAGCTTTCCCAGCAATAAGGACACTTACAGGCACAGCAGCCTCCATGAAGAAGGAGAAAGTGGTCTGTTTCCAGGGCAACCTTCAGCGGGGGCCCAGGAGCCCTGGCGCCCTGGAGCTGCCTGCGCGTGTGGGGTCCTGCGCAGGTCGGGCCACGCTCCCCGCCCACCCGCCTCGGGCGTTCCCGGCGCCTGTGGGAAGCGCACCTGGCCCCTCTGCGGCCTCTCCCCGGAGGCTCCCACCAGACCCCCAGGCCTCTGGGCCACCCCAGCACCAAGGACGTGGCCCCGAGGGCTCGGGGCTCAGCCAGGGGACCAGGTCTGGCTGTGCTCTGCCCATCTGGGGCTTTGGGGACCGTGGCCAAGCCACGTGGTGCAGTCGGGTTGGCCGTCAAAGACCATCGCCAGGCCTGCCAGCCCTGGAGGCTGAGTGGCTGCCTCTGAGGCCACACACTGCAGAGAGGCAGAAAGGGTCAGCGGGGCAGAGGGTCAGAGGTGGAGGAGGGGAGGTGGA
>RJWJ010045802.1:0-11615 GCA_004363605.1 Indri indri | reverse complement strand
GAGATAATCAATTCACCAAAAAGGAAGTATAAATAATCAATCATTACATAAAAAATGTGTTCATCCTTTTATGGAATATGAAAAGTACCTCTTAAAACATCAGTGAAATCACGTTTCACACTAATCAGATTGAGGACAAAAATTTTCTGACAAAATCAGGAGTTGGCAATGATATAGAAAAGTGGCAACTCATTCACAGCTAGGGAGGATGTAAATTGGTATTAATACAATCAATCTGAAAAACAATTCAACAACTGTTGCAAAGTTGAGGATAAAAAATCCTATGACGCAGCAATTCCACTTTTAATTATATATCCTAAAAAAAAGTGCATGAATGATAACGGGTACTAATGCAAGACTGCTTATGAACTCATTGTTCATAATACTAAAAAAATTAAAATAGCTTATGTCCATGTACAGGCGAAGAGATAAATGAATGATGGTTTATTTATTCAAGGTACAGAAACACACATGCCAACATAGATGAATTTAAAATATTTATATTAAGCAATGAACAGAAATATACATCCAATTTAGTACAATATACCTAAAACTTAAACCATATTTATAATGTAAAGTTAAGGAGAAGTGCATGGAAATTTTAAATCCCAATTCAGGAGAGTGGTTTCCTCAGAGGAGGATATAGGTTGAAGTAGGTGGAATCAAAGTGGAAACTTTGTAGCTTTATAATTTAGATAATGCATTATTTCTTAAATTGTGTGGTAGGTGCATTGGATATACCGATTTTATTCATTTATTAATGTCTTAAATATTTCTAATTAAAATTTTTTTAAATATATATATTAAAGTGGGTTCTTGTGTTTTTGATATAAATCTCAGATCCAGAGATTGAAACTTTTTATCCACATTATTTTCTATGATCTATAGGAAAATAATTTTAGAATAGAATGATTGAGAATTAAAATCTATTGGCATTTGACTACAATGCAATCTGTTGGCAAGCTGAGCATTTTATTGCGCTGTTGTAAACATTTTTATTGTTATAAAAATATGTATTATGTTATGCTCGTTATTCAGTATAATTACTAATTTATGCAGCTCTCCCTTGCTTAAAAATTCTTATTCAAACTCTTCAGTAGACCAAGGACATTTAGAGAAATGCTACTAAGACTCTGATGTTCCTAGTCAAAGTTCAATATCCTATGAAAAAGAATAGAGAATAGAAGAACCTCAGTATCATGGGCTGAGGTTTTGGACTAAACCATTTAGCTAATATTATTATTAATATATTATTAATCAGAGAGATCCTTATTGTCCCCGTGCCTTAAATGAGCAAACTGAGCCAATCTCTACTGAAGTTTCCGTCTTTCAACTTGCTTACCAAGTTCTCGAATTTCTGCGGAACTACACAAGTGTCTGCAGACTTAATTTTGCCAATAAAAAATGTAAAGTTGATTATTATTTTTATTTACTGTTTGAGTACATTCATTGTGCCTGACATAGTCAGAGTCAGAAACTATGATTTCTGAAAATATCAATATTCTGGTCTCAGAAAACAAAATCTTCTGAAGTAATAAAAAAAAAAAAATAATAATGAAACACAAGTGAACATTTCCAGAGAAAAACATAAGAGAGCTGATCAGAAAGTTTGAGTTGCCATTTACTAGAGAAGATAGGAAGTTCACAAACCATGTTTATACATGGTCACTGGATTTTCTGATATCTTAATGGATTTTTAAAAAGATAGATGATATTGGTTTGATGACATGAGCCAGGTGGGGTCATGGAAATTGCCAAAGAAACATATTCAGCAATTTTTCCACTTGCACTTAAAAATAAAAAATATATCATTGCTTTTGAAAATCATATCTATAATCCCTTTGTGAATCCCTAATTATCTTCTTTTTTTCTGAAAGAAAATATGCATAGAACCTGGGCTAAAATATTCTGCATAGTTACACACAGTGTCAGCTGAATGGCAGAACAATGGCAGGGAATCTTTCAGTTCAATCTGTTTATGAAAATTGTGCCTTGTGTCTGGAAGAGTTACATGGTGTGCCAAATCAGGCTTAAAGTACTGTTAGAATGTCTTTGCCAGCAGTATGCATAAGTATTTTTTTTCAATTGCCCACCCTCTTCTAGGATAGAAAGAGACATGTTTACATAACCCCTATTTTTCTGCCCTCTCCTAGATCAGATATTCTTTATGTTGAAATCAACCAAAAAGCATGATCTGTTCCACTTGTCTTTTGCTCTACACACACTCGTTTTCCCTTAGGCAGGATTTGGGTAAATCATGTCTTAGCAAAACTGAGTCTTTAAAAACTTAAAAAAAAAAAAAAAATTGAAGGCACGTGCCTTTTTCAGTTCCATTTCATCAAATTTGCTGACATCTGGCTGAACATTTAATTTAAAAATGGGGTAACAACCTTTTACTGTTGTCAAAAATTTCTATACCATTCATGAAGTTATGTGGGAATATTTTTATTTTAATTTTCTTGGCAGCTGAACAAAGCATCACTCTTAAATTTAGTTAGTGAGTGTGATCTTTATACCTCATTACTCTTACTCCAATTTAATTATTGTACTATAATGAGTACAGGACTCATAGGTGCAATATTTCAGGCAAATACAACCATTTTTGAATCTCACAAAGAACTACCTTCTTGGTTGTTGACATTAAGCACTCACGACAACTCATTAGAAAAAGAAATATAGGCAAGGAAACTTTGCAAAGTTAGTGACTCAGAGCACTCATCCCTTGAAATTTTAAGCTAACTAGTTTCAATTTTTCCTGCAGTGTTAACATCACAGATTATTGTTGCTATTTCCATTTTTGACCCTTATCATAATATGTGTCACCAAGCATTTTTCCCCAACTTTCATTTTTTTCTACATAAGCAAATTAAAGTGCAAAACTGAGATAATTATCCAAGTCGTTCGAGCCAAAAATTGCTTTTGCATAAAATATACACAAATATCAAAATAATGAACTCTAGATCTACAATTATGAATCATCTGGCTATTAGAGGCCAGACTGCCTCATATTGGTCATGTCTCTCTCACCCTTTTCATTGAAATAATCATCTAATAACTGGAGGGGTTTTGCTCTAAATCAATTGATCCATGTCCCACGTTTCAAGCTAGAGGATAGACAAAAAAGTTATTAAATGTTGAGGTCAAAGAGACTAGCTGAATTAGTAAATGGATAAACAGATTTTAGCATTAATTACCCTGATAGTCTATGCATGGAGACCCGGGCACTCATTGGCAAATTGAAACTGTCAGTTCACACCTTGAATTTTTTCCTCCACTCCAAAGAAAGCAAGAATTTTTAAAATAAATAAATTAAAAGATGCAACCTGGCTGAAAATGATGATAAGGATTCATACACCAGAAACAGGTTCAGAAGTAGAGGCTGAATCTAAGGGCCCGCTCAGTTTTCAGTAATGAGGCGAGGAGAGGCATCGTTAGACTGGGAGGCTGGCCAGTGAAAGGACGCTGACAGAACTCTCCACTGCGTGAGGCTACACTTAAATAACGCTGCGAACTTTCAGAGGTTGGAAAACCAAAGGACTTCTCTCCCTGTTAGGGCCTGGGCTGTGCTGCTCACCAGCTCAGTGTTAGACCTACGTCAGCACCCCAGGGTGAGGAAAGTCACCCTAAAACTGCAGAGGCTGGAGTAATGAGAAAGGAGAAGGAGAAAAGACAGGCAGGCAGGGAAGATGATCACCCAAGATAAATTTAGGAAGAATCACTTCAAAGCCCCTAGGGATCAGCACTAGGAAAGAAAGTGGCACAATCAATAATTGAGAGACTCATTCACTACCAACAAAATAAAATTTTTTAAAAAATTCAAAATTACTGTAATAAAAGCCTTTGAGCTCTTTATAAAAATAATTTTAGCTTTTAAAACTGAAAATGAATGAATGAAACCAAAATAAACATAAATGAACCAAGAACAGATGAGTAAAAACTACAAACAATTAGAAAGTTAACAAAAAAGTGTCTTTACTACATTTTTTTAAGACCTTGTATTAGTGCAAAGAGAGAGTGGATTAATTAGAAGATAGGACTAACCAAGCCACTCAGAATGCAGCAGAAGATTGATGTGGTCTACCAAACGGGAATGGAAGATAAACTGCATTTGAAAAGATAATAGCCGAGAATTTTCCACAATTTAAAATGCAAAAAAAAAGCATACATAAAAAACAGTTCCAACCTAGACACAGAACAGTGAAATTGCAGAACAGTAAGGATAAAGAGAAATACTAACAGTTCAAAAAGCAAAGACAGATAACTTTTAAAAAGAATGAAAATTGACATAGCCTTTACCCAAA
This sequence comes from Indri indri, assembly GCA_004363605.1. Classification (NCBI taxonomy): domain Eukaryota; kingdom Metazoa; phylum Chordata; class Mammalia; order Primates; family Indriidae; genus Indri; species Indri indri. The sequence continues at coordinate 7,314 of RJWJ010045802.1, read as the reverse complement.
CAAGTACATAGGATGGTTAAATATCCCTTTCAGTTTTTTAGTTAATTTTTGTACACATCCTACAGACAATTGTATATGTTAATGAAGCTAGTTTTGTTTTGATTTTGTAGCTAATAAACACACATAAGAATAGCATTGATATTTTTAAGAAAATTAACAACAAACGTTTTACAACAGCTATAATAATATAGAGTTGAATAAAGAATGCTGAATACTCTTCATCAAAGTTAGTAATATTTTAAATCTATATCTGAACTATGGTCTTTAGAAACCCAAAATATGACAGTCTAGAATGCACAGCAGCCTGCAGGTGAGCTTGTGTGATATAAAATTGACAATATTCATGATTCACTAATACAAGCCACCCATGGACTATATTAGAGCTACAGCCTAGTAATAGTATAGTTAGAGATAAGAAACTATTTCCAACCCAATACTCGGATGCGTATAAATTTGGAAGATGAGGAGAATTACCACTTTAGATTCAAATGCTCCCTGTTTTTAAAGTTAGTTTTTTTAAAAATTATGATAACCCTTCCTTTTCCAGTTCTAGAACTTGTAACCATGAACAACCATACTGTTCAGCTAGTAATAAACGCTTCCTCATTTCTTCCTTAAGATAGGATAACCAAGATTAAAGTTCTCCTCTTGAAAAAACTTCTGTGCATCCACTAATTAATAGTTTCTTAATATGACTAATTATTAAAGTAACTTTATTGGGAGGAGGAAAGAGGAGTCGTTTTTTAATGTGTACAGTTTCATTTTGGAATGATAAAGCAGCTCTGGAGATGGGTGGTGGTGATGGTTGCACAACAATGTACTTAAAATGTACACTCAAAATGGTTAAAATGGCAAATTTTATGTTATGTGTATTATATCACAATAAAAAATGTTTTAACTTTAGGGGAAAAAGGAACGTTATCCATGTTTTAAAAGAATAAGGAAATCAGTAGTGCCTATTGTATTCAAGGAAATGACTGTTCATCTTCTTGGATAAAATTTAAGATGAGACATTTGCCTTATAAGTTCCCGGTCCGTGACTGTCTCGATTGATACTTTCAGTCATGACACTTTGCCACAGTCCGAGTGGCACTTCTCCAACAGGAAATTTACCTCAGATCAGTTCATGTCACCAGTCCTCCTACAGTTCTAGCTTCTCTGTTCCAAGTTAAACTGAAAACAGCCCTGTCATTTCTTTTAACCTTTGGGTTTGAGGCAATTCTGAGAACTCTCACAGCAATTTCTTGTTCCTCCTGGGCACCATGCTATAACTAGGCTTAATCATAGAAATCTAGGGTTGAGGAACCTTCAGAAGCACTGTGACCTCTCTCACACTGGCCGCAGCCAATCACAAACCAACCCAGCTACCCACAGCAGTTGTGTTGCCTTTTAAAACTCCCTCTTAGAATTCCATCCTTTGGGATTTTCTCCTCTTAAAAACACCAACTTCAAATCTAAATCTATCAACCTTTGCGTTAATATACATTTCCTGGGGGAGGAGGGGATGGGTGAAAACCTACCTAACGGGTACAATGAACACTATCTGGGTGATGGGCACGCTTATAACCCTGACTCAAGCATAACAAAAGTGTTCCATGTAACCAAAAACATTTGTACCTCCATAATATTTTGAAATAATATATATGTATATATATGTATACATACACACACACATTTACCCTTGCACTTCCTAAAGTGGAGAAAATTGATCACCTTCTACACTAACTTTTTACAACCACTTTTTGAAGGCCATTACTAAATCAAAATCAGATCCCAGCTGTCTCCTTCAGAGCAAAATCACTCTTATTCTTGGAACTTCCCTGCATAAGGTTGGATTTCCATTCTTTTAATAAAGTTTGTGACCATGTTTAATTATCTTCCAAATTCCTTAAATTTCCCTTGAGTTATAGAGGGAAGAGCACTCAAATAAGGTATTTTATTAATTTTTTGCAATTTTTGACATTTTAGACCATGCTATCTTTGTTTTATAAGAAAGATTCTGCTACAGACATATATAGTTTAAAATTCACTGTGTCTCTAAGATCACCACTACTACATCTACTGTCAGTATTTACATTTGCCAGTCATTCTTCTTATGAGTATTGATTATATTCAGCCTATTTTCTCTAATTTTACCATTAAGAATTGTCCTTTTCCAGCTGATACCAACTAACCTATAAATATGACACTGCTGTCAAAGAAGATGTTAGCAATAACATTTACTGATCCCGCATGCATGTAAGGACAGCTTTTCTAAAAAGAGAAAAAAGAAAAATGATGGTTTATCTTAATATCTTGATTAATCAAAACTTTTAAAAAATAATACACTACCAATAATTATCCAAAACGATAGATACTCTCAATACATGTTTTTCTGTGTTATCAACTTGCTACTCATTTTATTTAATCAGGTCACTAAGTAGACACATATTGAGTAAGTATCTCATATCGAGATATTTTATTACAATAGTTCGGCATCTATTTTATTAAGCCCCTTTACTTCCCTGAAAAGGAAAAAGCTATGCAGAAGTCAAAACTCTCCATTACGCAGATAGTGTGAAATGCACCCTCGAGTTCCACCGAATTATAGAAGATCAGCCGTGTGCATCCAGGAGTAGCAATGGTTTGCTGAGGCATTCAGGCCCAGCAAAGGAGGGCAAAGCATGATGATCACCGTAATAGTGACAATTTTAATAGCAGAAATACTTCAAAAATTAGTGTTTTACAGCAGGCACAACCTGCAGCTCCACAACCTGCAGCTTATACATAATCTCTGACCTGTTCTGGGCTCTAAACCTCCTCAGTTAGGAACAGCACACACTCAGTGCCAAGCAAGACCAACAAGATTCCTGAGCAATGATGAATATGAGGAAAGAGGGGAACAGGACACCCTTGCCACAGCAAACCTGCTCTGCCCAGTCCCCCAAGGTGATGAAATGTGTGACTGTCACAAGACTTAGTAATACTGTTATAATTGGGATGTACAGGGAATAGATGCCAGCTGCAGAAACAGTATGTGCTTTGACAAGGAGTATGTTGGAAGCGACTGCCAGCCTGTGCCTGCTGCCAATTCCACTCAGCTACAAATAGAAATGACGATGCACAGTGGGCCACAGCTCTCGTATAGCCTTCACCAGCCACTGCTTCAGGACCAAGCAGCAGCTAGAATTCAGAGCGGTCATGGCAGTCTTCAAATTAGTTACACATCACAGAGCGGCACACTCAAAGGGTATCTGCAGTTCACCTGCCTTGGCATGAACAGAAAAGCTTGCTATAAAATGCAGTTTCATCCCCTACCCAGACCTACTGTACCAGAATCTCTGAGGTCAAGGCCCAGGAATCTGCATTTTGAAATTTCTCCTGGTTTTCTTATGAGCACAGGTTTGAGAGCTTAGGTTAAGCAAGTCAATTAAGAGATACCAAAAGTACAAATTACAAAACTATGTAACGTAGGGGAAGATAATATCACCTTGCATTCTTATCACGCTTTGCAATTCACCAAGTACTTTTATATGTAACCTCATTTCTGCGCAACTATATTTTACAGAAAAGACAATACCTAGGAGATCTGAGTTGCCCAAGATTAGAAATACAGTAAAAAAAAAAAAAAAATCAAGAATAGAGCAAAGATATTTTAATGATGTTTAGAGCTCTATTCCACTCTATTGTTCTGACTCATAGTCATAATAATTATGACATGACTAACAATAAAGGGAATAAAAATGATAGCAGCCTTCCTATGTGCCAAACATTGTATTAAGATTTTACATTCATTACCACATCTAATCTCCATAACAACACATAAGATATTATACTTCCAGTTTTACAATTGAAGAAATTAAGACTCCAGAAAATTAGATTGCCTAAGATCATAGAGCAAGTAATTATCGATGCTAGATCCAATCGTGTTCTGCCTGATTTTAAAATAGGTGCACTAACCTCTTTGCTCTGCAAGCCTCCTTGGTATGACTCATTCAATCTACCCACAACGTTACACTATTGTTCAAAGATTAAACCTGGCCTCCCTTTCTCTCAATAACCAGCACACTCAGATGAAGTAAATGAATTTCTTGATGATTTCTTCAGTGCTGTTTCCCTGTATGTTCATTCATTAGCAATGTTTTGAATTCCTATTCAGTGCAGAACATTGTGCTTGGTAACGGGAATACAAGCATGAGTAAAACAAAGTTGTGGTTCCTGCCATCATGGAATTTACACTGTGGTGTAAATCTAGGGCTGTATCTTTTCACATTAGGTCTTATATCCCTGACAAGAACTGATCTAGAGATTTCCCATTTCTCCATGGTGAATAAAATATCCTGATTTTCCTACTCTCTTGACCTCGGTCAACCTCTCTCTTGGCAAGTTTTGGCAAATCTGATTCCTTCATTGCTAATGGCTACTGGTGGGCTCAGGTGCTCCATTCACAATGGGCTAAGATCATCACATCAGTCAAGACTTTTTCAGCTGCAAAACAGAAAACGCAAGGTAAATTGTCTTATACAAATAAAGAGAACTTTTGACTCATTAACTAAAAAAATAGACATTTTCTAGGTATATCTGGATTTGGGTAGTCAAGCAATGTTGCCAGGAGCTATCACATCATCCCTAGCTTCTGCTTTCCTATGTCAGCTTTTTTTTTTTTTTTTTATGGATTCTCCTAGCACAATAATTGGATGGACGCCAGCGCCTTAAACTTTACCTCCTACCCTATTTTAAATACAAAAGAAAGAATTTCTCCTTCCCAGAAGTTTCAACAGGAGTCCCAGGCTTGAGTGTCATTGACTTGGCCTGGTGACATAAAAATGTATTAATAGCCCTTTGTTGAGGTTTAGATCAGAGGCCCCTAGAAAAGGAGTTTGGCCCCAATCAAACTGCCTAGACTGGAAGTTGGCAAGAGATGCTTCCCCAAAGATAAAACAGGGTGCTAGCACCAGAAATAGATTCTGGGCAAGTGAAACCAATAGATATACATTAAAGTAATTTAATGGGGACTTTAAGACAATATACTAATCTAGAGTAGAAATTCTAGGAAAAAAAATCTAGTACTAAAAGGAGAAAAATGGAGGGAGGGGGGAAAAGGTAGGGAGAGAAATGGAGTAAATATTTTATTTCCTTCAAATATCATGAAATAGGCTACTATTATTTCATTTCTGCAGAAGAATAGCCCTTCACCATGGAAAAATAGGTCTTGGGTGGCCATAATAAACTGAATCCTACCAGAAGGATCAAACTGACCTCAACGGAAGTGTTTTGTAGGAGTCCTTTGATTAATATCATGATTATAATTTTAATTTGGGAAACAGAAGAAAAGTTCAATTCAATCAAATATTCAGATGCTTTGAAAACCACAATTACTAGGTCCTTTCAGGCAAGTGCTCTGCTATTCCTTCAATGTTTATACCCAAATCTCATGTTGCAATTAGATCCCCAGTGTTGGAGGTAGGGTGTTTGGGTTATGGAGACAGATCCCCCATGAATGGCTTGGTGCTGTCCTTGTGGTGATGAGTGAGTTCCTGAGAGAACTGGTTGTTTAAAAGAGTCTGGCGCCTTCCTCCCGTTTCTCTTTCCTCCTCTCTTGCCATGTGATTTCTGCACAGGCCTGGCTCCCATTCACTTTCCACCATGAGTGGAAGCAGCCTGAAGCCCTCACCAGAAGCTGAGCAGATGATGGCACCGTCCTTCTTGTACAGCCTACAAAACTATGAGTCAAATAAATCTCTTTTCTTTATAAATTACCCAGCCTCAGGTATTCCTTTACAGCAACACAAACAGACTAAGACATGCTGCCATTATTTTTTTTCTATTTCTATTTCTTTGTCCATAGCATTTTGGGGGGGCATGGCTCATACATCCACTCTGTCTGTCTCTAGCTAGTGGTGAGACCTTAGAAAAGTTATTTAATTTAACCTCTTTGTAAAATAGAGATAGGAAAACAGAACTATCTCCTAAAGTTGTGAGAAGTAGGTGAGCTAATTTTAAAAGAACACTTAGGATAATGGCTGCCACATAAGAAGCATGGTAACTAATATAATTATTTAAAAAGCATCCTTGGTGATATTTACCAAACTACTTGGTACTAGACCTATTTAGGGCAGCCATTGAGTTATGGCAATAATTAGATTTTGCCTTAGATTACATTTATTCAAATATTTTATTAATGACTCTTCTATTTGGTAAGAATTTGAGGTCATCAAAAACATTAATCTTTGTATCTTCCCTGAAAAAACCTAGCATTCTGTAAATTAACTGCTAATTTATAGTTTGAAACATTTCTTCACAATCAACAGAGTAAAGAGACAACTTGTAGAATGGGAGAAAATACTTACAAACCATTCATCCAACAAAGGACTAATATCCAGAATCTACAAGGAACTCAAACAACTCAACAGCAAAAATACAAATAATTCCATTATAAAGAGAGCAAAAGATCTGAATAGACATTTCTCAAAGAAGACAAATAGCCAACAAATACACGAAAAAATGCTCAATATCACTAATCATCAGACTCACTTCTACTGCACATGTGCTTAGGGGCAGCTCTTGTCCCTATTAGATAGCTCTCCACATTTACCTCCAAAAGGGCATGAATGGAAATGAAAACAGCCAGTTCTCTAGGATAACATCTGAGGCACCCTGTGAGTACTGACATGCTGCAGAATGGCCACAGATGACCTCCCAGGGACAGCCATACGACTGTATAGACTTCTGCAGAGAGCAATATGTGCTGGAAAGTGTAGCCAAGGTCTGCATCTACATGCCCACATTGGAGTCACAGGACTTGTGCTGCTGCCAGAGGGCTTCCTAAGTAGGGAGGAGATTGAGCAGGTGTTCATTTTTGAAAAGTCCCTCCCCTTCTCTGACAAAGAGATTAAGACCTAGCTCCATGTAAGAGCGGCTATCTGAATCTCTCCTTGTCATCCATTTGGAACACAATACTGCAGCAAAATCTTTCCTCTTAGTCTCCATGATTTTCTACCTATTAGCATTTTTATACCCTCTGTGCTTAACAGGTTAATGGAGCTTTCATCCTTTGTAATGCCACCAGAAATGCAATGTTGTCTATAATAAATTTTGTCAAAATGCACATTCCAGCCAACGTTCTTAGTAATCATTCCCTTAATAGAGTTTGCTGAAGCATTGATCATAAGCTTAGCGCCTTGGAAACCTGACCCTCTGGGAGGGTCAATCCCTGTCCATGGAGCCACAATTCGAGCTTATTCTCATAAAATGAGTACAGACATTAAAAAGATTACGGGATTGTTTTAAATACATATGTTTGTGTGGTCAAAATATACATATTTTAAAATATGT